>JABXWE010051433.1:0-17948 GCA_014611495.1 Limonius californicus | reverse complement strand
TACAAATTTATAAATTTAGTATTCTAAACGAGCGTTGCTGTTGAGTAATAGAATTATACTCATATTATCATAATATAGTTTTGTAGATAAAGAAAATATGCAAGTTTGGTGACGACTCACTTTATCACATAGGCTTAGAAGTATAACTGCCTTTATCAAAAGTCAGTTATGATTAGATAGTGCTGGAAGGGTATGCTGTAGAAAATAATTACTTGAATGGTAGCGAGTAGAACTTCTATTTAATTATTATTATTTTAACGCATGGTAACCAGAACGAAACCATCTGAACTTTACTTGGACAACTATTAAACAATTGTAGTAAATGTTACAAATTTTGTTGATATACTGCACTTTACACATAAAGTCACAGACTTCTAATTTAATGTTATGAACACATTTTTATTATAGAACACCTATCAAATTTTAATAATAATTAAAACAATAATAATTTTAAATTATCAATGCTAAAACAAGCTACTAAATAAATATAATGGTACGTAAGATTTTTACATAACAATCTAGCTCGGTGAGTGAGTGAGATATACCTTCAGCTACGAAATGATGTTCGTGTTAAGGAACTCAACCAAGACTGGCGATGTGTTTCATTATTAAATATTATTAATCATACTGTATTCAGGTTCACTTTTGTTATTTTTCAAAATATAACTTTACCAGTTTTTAAGGTAGCCTGCAACATGCGCTCTGTTTATGAAAAATCACCTTAAGAGCAGTTAAAGGAAACAGAATTACATCGAAAAATCTCCAAAAATATTATTAATTTTAATTTTTAAAACTATTTCAACTGGCTTGGTTAACTATGTTTTTCGAATTTGTTATTATTCTATTATACTTTAATAAATAAATTCTGAGTTTTTATTATACAAAAAAGCAGTCACATGTTTTACCCCATATGATGAAATACGTGGTCAGCGTACCTATACAATTTCTTCATCTACATAACAGTACAACATAATATAAAATCCCATTACATAATATTAGCACCCACTTAAAACACTATATACATAAACTGGTAACAAACAAAAATAATAATTTATAGCAGCCAGTCAAAATAATAACTTCTTATCGACAAAACGACTCATTTTTTCTAGTCGATTGAGAAGAGTTTTAGATGTTATTCTTGATATGCTGATGATTGTGTAATAGTCAGTTTGATTTCAAACTTTTAGTGAACTTATTTCAATCCATGATCATAATTTTGGGGTTAAAAAAATGAGAACCGATAAAAATAAAAAAACAATGTACTAACTACTGATACTAGATTTATTCCAATTGTATCTTTTAAAAACTATGTAGATATGCAGGACGCCTACTTAACAAAAAGTTGTTTTCTTGTCGATATAAATCGAAAACATTGAGACAGGTGGAGGGGATCCGGGATTAATATATGAATTATTCCAATCGAAATTCTTCTTCACTATTTTGTTGCTATTGTAATTAGTATAATAATAATTTGTTAAACGTAACATCAAATTTTATTATAATTAGATCGAGATAGTGAAAAGCAAATCACCCAAGGAAAACTTTGTAAAAGGATTTTATAGGCGAAATGAAATAAATCGTCATGGATGCGTTTCGTCAAAACTTGTTTGTCTTTTCAGAAACGTACATAACCAAGCTGAAAACATATTTTTCTGTAACGACGTAAAATTGTTTGCATTTTAATATCTGCAATAGCACTAGTCACTCAGCAACTGATTATTCACAGTGTGATGCACCACGCATTCATGTTTACATTCCACAACTGTAGCGGAAAATATACAAATGCTTTGATTAATTTAATATAAACTCTTGTACTAGAAACCGTTATTTATTTGTAACATTTGTTAAAGACATTTCGGTAAAAAAGAAAAAAGACCCTTCCAGTTGTCCAGTTTGCGGAATGGGAATTTCCCCGGGTGATCTGGAAGCCCATTTTATGCATGAATTGGAGCGACTGTACAAACTCAGCGGAACGGGAAACATCGTTGGCAGAAAAAGGCGACCTGATCCGGGAAGGCCCCCAGCTCTTCCAGGAGACAGTGGACCCGAAGGCCGCTGGGAGGTGCGTCTATATTTTGAAATCCATCTAACATTTCTCACGCGTATATTTCTTTCTTTGTAGACATTTCAACGAATTAAGACGAACAGACAGGGACGTTTAAGGCTGAAAATCCGAAAGCGAAAAGCAGATGACAGCTGTCCAATTTGCGTAAGCCACATGCACAAGACCTCAGACGAACAATGTTTGAGAAAAGTAGCTAGGTATTTTATACCATTTTCTGTGTTAAGTAGCAAGGGTTTTTTGCAGAATCTGTGTAACGACGAAGACGAAACGGTGGATGTGGAAGGAGATTCCGAGTTAGAAGAATGGTCTGAAGCTCAGAAGCGACGAACCGACTCTTTAGTTGCTGGATTCAGTGGTAAATTTATGTTGTACTTTGATTTTATTCTATTTTAATTTATTATTCGTAGCCGGAACGACACCTAGCAGCAGCGGAAGAGTCAGCATCGATGCGGATGTGGATGGCGAAGATCTCATTGTGGATGGCGACGAACCAGAGGAATCATCTTTTGGACCATCTCAATACACAGAATCAGATGTAGTGACCAAAAGTAGCGAGGATAAACACAAGGATAAAGATGGAGTGCAGTCACAAGTGGCTACTGTGAACTCCAGCGGAGATGTGGAGGTGAAAGTAGAAAGTGCTGGACAGCAATGTGATAGCAATGTTAGCACGTCCGATGCAGAACCCAGCAGCAGAGCTCAAATTATAGAGGAGTTGCGAAATCGCATTCGACAACTGGAGGCGGAAGGCTCTGGCGATACAGCTACGAGTACCGAACCGGAAGATTATAAATGTTTAATATGTTTGGTAAGTAGTAAATCTTGATTAGATTGACGTGCATCCGATTTGTTTTCGCTTTGGATAGTCAGTTAATTTATATATGAGCAAGATGTAGTATCCCTCTAAACATTGATCCAAGCGATTGTGTTCGGTATTCTTTTGCATGAGCTCTTGGTATCTAATTAATATCATTTTCAGGAGCATTATAAAAAACCTGTTATCTCTACGGTTTGTTGGCATGTGCATTGTGAAGAATGTTGGCTACATACTTTAGTAAGTATTATTTAAATCATGGGTGCACACAATCGCATACTTAAATGTTTTGTCTGTGATTTTGAGAAGGTGAAATATGATGAGTGATTGAAAAATCCGTCTATTAATTTCAAATACTAGTTTAGAGAAGAGAGATGGTGGTTTAAGTATATAAACTTTGGAAAATCCCCTTACCACCACGATACTTAGACCACACTAAGTTGCCATCTTCAGCAGAAATTTGAACTAACTAAAGTAACTTGGCTGAGGAATATCTCTTAAGATAAGTCTCTCACCAAGTCACATTTTAGTTTATTATTAACCACCATTAGTACATTTCCCCCTTTTTTACCTTCTCAGACCTATTTGCGTGGACGCCCTTGGTTTTAAGCGATATTTTTAACTTGAGTATTAAAACGATGTAACTGTGAATTTCAATTCTAGGGAAGTAAAAAGGTTTGCCCGCAGTGTAGTATGATTACGTCGCCGTCGGACCTTAGGCGTATCTTCATGTAACGCAGTTAGAACTCCATTATATCTATTCGTTCAACGTACTTTAAAAACTTCGAGCACCGTACTTAACACATGCACCACTTCTGTAGTTTAGCTGTTTACATATTACAAAACATGTGTAAAAATTCATTGGTAATTACCATACCATATATCATAAATTGTACGTTCCTAATTCTAATATATTCCACCTCAATTGTTAACTGGATTATTTTGTAAAAAACTGTTTTCATTTCGTGTTATGAAATGTTTAAAATTTCCTTGTGATTGTAATATAAACATATGCCTATTTATGTTAATACAACAGTTATTGTAACTTTAAAATTGTATCATATGCGTATTGTACATTTCCTGTAGATATATTCAAATATATTATATGAATGTCGGGAATTTTGATTTTTAGAGATATTTTATATAACTTCTGATTTTGTATATAAGGTGCTTCAAAAGAGGTTCATCCTGTATCCAAGACACGAAGAGGTACGTTCAAATAAGCTAAACTATTTTATTGAAACTATTAAGCTCTATTAAAAAAAGAAAAGAATGAACGAAACACTTTACCTGTTTACAACTGTATGTTTGTATCAACATGCGAAGACCACAGTAAGCATATACGGAAAACATACATTTGCACGTTGAAAACTCTATGGTTAAAATAGTTATTTATACTCAGTTTCAAATGAAATGCACCACCCATTAAAAATAAAGCTACGTGTTTGAAAATTTACTAAAATAATGTTTTATTATTGCGTATGAAATGATCACTATTTCCATTAAAAAATCAAGTGGTTGTGGTGTTCGTCTACTGTCTCTCATCAACTTGTTGCTTAGAAACAAAACAATATCTAGTAAACATTAATTAGTTGTTTCGAGATTTTGTTACATTTTGTGACAGAATTAATGTTTTAAAATGCCTACGATCAGACAACGTAGAAATTTTAACCACATTTCCGATTTTGATAGTTGTCGAATTATCGGCATGAAAGAAGCTGGACTTTCTTTTCGTGAAATTGGTAGAAGGGTAAATCAGGACCACACTACGGTTGCACGAATATGGTCTGCTTGGTCAGAAGAAGGCATTCAGCGATATCGTCCAGCTGGTAGACCTCCACGTAGCAGCAATGTTCGTGAACATCGACTTCTTCGAAAAATGGCTACACGAGACTGTTTTCAAACAACAAGGTCTATTCCTGTAGACTGGATGAGAGCTCTTCACCGGTGCGTGTCAATGGCAACAATTTACAGAAGAATCTCTTCTTTTGAACTGCGATCCTACCGTCCATTCCAACTGCTCCCTTTAAGTGCACATCACAAGGCTGTTAGGCTTGCTTGGTGTCAAGAGCGGCAGCACTGAAATCACCAATGGAACGACATTGTCTTCAGTGACGAATCAAGATTTTGTTTGTGGGCAAATGACGGCCGTAGGAAGGTACGTCGATATCGAGGAGAAAGACGAAATCTAGAGTTTGTTGAAAGACGCCATACAGCTTTAACACCTGGAATTATGGTTTGGGGTGCACTTTGTTTCGGTAGAAGATCACCTCTTGTGTTCGTCCCAAGCACTTTAAATGCTCATAGCTATATTCATAATGTCCTGGAACCGGTGTTAGTACCATTCATACAGACGTTGCCAAACGGTATTTTCTAACACGGTAACGCACGTCCACACACTGCAAACATTACCAGAACGTACCTCCAACAAGCACAATTGCAATTGTTGCCATGGCCTGCACGATCACAGAACTTATCGCCGATCGAACATCTTTGGGACATGATGGGCCGGCGACTAAGATTATTGCCAAGAGCTCCTAACAACTTAGTCGAGCTGAGACACCAACTTGAGGTTATATGGAACGAGATACCCTAAGAGAACATAGACCACTTGATAGAAAGCATGCCACGACGAGTAAATGCTTACATTGCTGTTCATGGCGATTTTACACATTATTAATTTTGTTTTCGTTGTTGATATTGTTTTCTTATAATTGTTAATCTTTTTTTATGAAAACCTGATCATTTCATACGCAATAATGAAACATTATTTTAGCAAAGTTTCAAACCCGTAGCTTCATTTTTAATGGGTGGTGCATTTCATATGAAACGAATTGTATACACTGTTGACCAAAAATACGGAGCAATCCAAATATCTAATACAGCACCCACGATTTTAACAACAAATTTTACATGAAGGTTTAGAAGGACTTCCTGTTTAGCCGGAAATGATATAAACTTATTTATTTTCAATATATATATAGTTAGCTCGGCGGGCCCTATAGGCCCAAGGCTTGTTTTGTTATTGACTTCCATCCCTTCCTGTCTCTAGCCGCCATCTCCCAGTTCCCGATCTTTAATTTCACAAGGTCGTCCTTCACCGCATCCAACCATCTGGCTCTTGGTCTCCCCCTCCTTCTTCTACCTTCGACGCCGCGTTTAAGCACGACCTTTGTAACCCTATCCTCCGCCATCCTCTCTACATGTACCAACCATCGAATCCGGTATGATTTTATTACTTGTGTTATACTCTGCTCTTTGTATAATTCCATTACTTCTGCATTTGTTCTTCTTTGCCATTGGCCATCCACCATTTTACCCCTGAATACTTTTCGTAAGATCTTCCTTTCCCAGATTTCCAATCTTTTTTGGTCGTTTTTGTTTAGTACCCACAACTCACTCCCGTACGTCACTACCGGTCTGATAACTGTCTTATATACTCGCAACTTTACTCTCCTTGATATAATGTTAGACTTAAATGTTCTTAGAAACGCTCCCGCACTCTTGTTCGCTTTTGCTAATCGCGCCCTTATTTCCGCACTGTCTCCCCCTTCATTAGTTATTGTGACTCCTAAATAGCAGAATTCGCTCACTTCTGCAAACACATACTCCCTCCCTTCTGAGTTTTGAATTTTTATGTCCCCGTACCATCTTCCTTCCTTCCCGCTGCTTACCACCATGTACTTAGTCTTTTGCTCATTACACTGTAAGCCATATTCCCTTGCTGTTTTCTCCATTCTTCGTAGTACATTTTGTAATTCCCTTCTAGTTCTTGCGATAATTGTAATGTCATCTGCCAAGGCTACACACTGGTGTCTATGATGATATATTGTGCCTTGGGTGCGGATTTTACTGTCTTGTAGTGTGTTCGCCAGGACTAAATTGAATAGGCCCGTTGACAATGGGTCCCCCTGGCTTAGCCCTCTATTTACCCCAAAGGCTTCTGATAGGTTGCCGTTAACCTTCACCTTACTTTTAGCTCCTTGGAGGGTCATTCTTGTTAATCTGACTAACTTGGTAGGTATCCCCAACTCTTCCATCGCTTTATATAGTTTTTTCCTATTTACGGTGTCATATGCCTGCTTGAAATCAATAAATACCATGTGCAATGCTAGGTTGTGTTCGTAACTACTTGCAGTTATCAGCTTCATGACGAATATCTGGTCGGTGACCGATCTGTTCACCCTGAATCCGCACTGATAATCGCCGATGGCTCCTTCTAACATCCCACTCAACCTGACTTTTATGATATTTGCTAGTACTTTATACATTACATCCAACAAGGCTATCCCTCTGTAATTCTCACAGAGTGCTCTGTCACCCTTCTTAAATACCGGGCATAGTATAGCCTCTGACCACTTTGCGGGCATTTTGTCCTTGCTCCACACTTCTCGTATAAGCTCGTGTACTTTTTCTAACAAACTTTCGCCGCCTGTTTTTACCAGCACTGCCACCATACTATTTTCTCCCGCACTCTTATTATTCGATAATTTTCTCACTACTGTTACAATCTCTTCTAGACTTGGATCTTCTTCCACAGCGTTTCTTCTACCTTCTTCCAACACATTTCTCACTTCGTCTTCCCTCATTTCGGGTTCCATTCATTCGTCATTTAACACTTCTTGGAAATCTATTTAGCCCCTCATTGACTCCTCCCACCATATTGCCTTCCTTGTCTTTACAGAATAAGGGTTTTCCTTTATAGCCCACCTTTTCCTTTTTTACTTCTTGGTCAAAGTTTCTTATATCTTTTGTAATTCTTGATCCATAAATTCCCTCTTTTTACTTCTGCAGATCTGCTTGGCCCTCCTTCTGGTTCCCTGATATTTTGTTTTTGCTTCCGGTGTATTTTTCTGCAACATTATCATTCTAGCTACATTTCTGTTTTTAACTGCCATTCTGCATTCATCATCATACCATTTGGTGTGGGCCTGAGGCCTATTTTCGTCTGTCATATTACCTTGGCGGCCTTTAGTATCGACCTCTTTAAACTGCTCCACCTTCCCTCTACATCTTGAGACCTATGCTCGTTAATAATACTTTGCTGTAGGTTACTTCTATATTGTTGGATGACTCTCTCATCCCGAAGTTTACTGCTGTTATATCTTTGTATAGTCCTTTTTTTCACCATTTCTTTTTTTGGGCTTTTTTGCTCGACCTTTATCGTTACTAGCAAATGGTCCGAGTCTGCATCCGCACCTCTACAGGATCTCACATCCTTGATACTTTGTAGGTGCTTACCTTCTACTAGCACATGTTCTATTTGGTTTACTACATTTCCATCCGGCGACACCCATATCCCCTTATGTATCTCCTTATGCTGAAAGTATGTTGAAGCAATTCTCATATTTCTCTCTGTCGCAAATTCGATTAGTTTTCTCCCATTTTCGTTACTTTCTTCATGTTTACTGCTGTTCCATATGGGCGGCTTGTACATATCTTCTTTCCCTACTTTCGCGTTACAATCACCAACTACCATTTTAATGTCATTTTTTGGCAGCCCCTGATACACTCTCTCCACCTCTTCTCTTTTTTTTTCAATAGAATACCTTATATATTTTTTAGCGCTATCAGGATTGACCTTATTTTTAATAATTCTAGAAATATTGAACAATAATGTTTGGTAATTGTTATCTCATGAAAAGAAAAGAATGAGAAAAGCCTAAACAGTTTTGTAAAGTTGTCAAATTTTGCTTGGTTCGTGTTGTGTTGTGTTGATGTTCTATATTTTGGGCAATGTGGCTGCAGGAATCAACTAATTAACCAAATTAATTGAAACTGTTTTTTTTAACATCAAAAATGGTTCAATTAACAGAAAGAGAACGAATTGAAATTTTAATGGTGGTTGGTTCTGGAGAGCGTTGTAGAACTCAGTTTGTACTTTATTTAACTATTTGCCACAGCCGAAGAGGCATAAGAAGGTTTAAAGCAGGCAGTAGTCTCCCTAAATATGGTTATCCATATTAGAAAGAAAGAAGAAGAAGCAATAAGATCGAGATCCAGTGACGCATATAGCGGTTAGTAAAACCCTGAGAAGGTATGATTTGAATGGAAATGTTCAAAATTTACCTAAATCTGGACCACCAAAGGCAGCAATTAGTGAAAATATAGCCCAAAACATTGTGATTACGTTCATCATTATAACCTTGATTTAGTGCAAGATCTATCAGACGATGTATATGATCATAGAGCAACATTTTGCGAAGCAGTTATAGAACTCTGTAAAAGTGATCAAAATTTTGTATAAAATATGGTGTTCTGAGATGAGACAACCTTTTCTTTAAACAGCATCGTCACAGACCAGGCTTAAGATAATTATGCATTTGCACATGCCGATATCCAAATGCCTATTTTTACCATTTTATATAATAAATGAATATTTTGAAAGTACGAGGGGAGTTTTTTATGTTATATACCTACCTAAGTATGAAGGAAACAAGTTAGAGAACAAACAAAATTTTATTTTTCAACATAAGAACCATTAACGCTTACAAACTTATTCCAACGTTTTTCTAATAGCGCTATGCCTTCGAAGAAAAATTCTTTTCATAACACTGCCAAATACGACTCCACAGAGTTTTTCAAATCCTCATTCGACAAAAAGCGACGCCCTCTCAAGTGTTTTTTGAGTTTTGGAAAAAGATAATAGTGACAGGGGACGAGGCCGGGTCTGTACGGTGGATGTTGTAATTCCTCAAAGCCGCATTCATCAATTGCTTCTTTAACGATTCGTGCTTTATGCACCCTGTAGTTGTCGTGCAGAACACAGTTTTCTGGGCAAAATTATGAGGCCTTTTCTCGGGTTTAGCTGCTTTCCAATTGATTATTGTTTCTTTGTAGACATTCCCTGTTATTGTAGATCCTTTTGGCATACTCTCAACCCATAAAATCCCTTCAATATCCCAGAAAACTGTGGCCATCACTTTTCACGATGAGAATTGCGTCTGCACCTTCTTGGGTGGTGGAGAGTCCTTATGAAGGCATTGTATGGACTCTTGTTTCGTCGGTGGGTCCCAGTGGTGTACCCATGTCTTATCTCCAGCTACAATTTTAAAGAAAAAGTCCTCATCTTGCCATAAAGCCGCCAAATTATCTTCGCAAATTTGTCGCCTACACAATTTTTATTCGGTAGTGAGCAGCCTGGGAATCCACCGTGCTGACAACTTGCTCATTACCAAATCTTCATGAAGAACTTTAAAAACAGATGTTTCTGATGTACCTGCTTCAAATCTTCCACTTTCTTTATGGCCTCCTGTGTTCGTGTTTCAAGAGGTCTTCCGCACTTTCGGTCATCCTGAGTGGACTCCCTGTCCCATTTGAATTGCTTACACCAAAATTTAACTTGAAAATAGGACAGGCTATTTTCCCCATACACCGTCACCATTCTCTCGTGGATGAATGAATTAGCAAATTTTACCTCGTTTCTAGTGCACCACATGTTGAGTAAAGTATCTGTATCATGTATTGTAACGGATAATGTAACAATACTACTTCTTCTTCTTCGAAAGCTTTATCTCTTACGAGAAGTACCGATCTTCTCTCCTACTACTACCTGTCAATAAATGCCGCGAACACAAAGGAGATCGCGTCAGAGTTGTGGATGGTTCGTGGCAGAAACGCAAGTGAGTGCGAGTCAGTTGTTCCTTGACAAACTTCTGAAATAATGCTCCCAATGGCTTGCTTGGAAATCCAAAAAAATACTGCCAGCTTGTAAAAGAATATCCACTTGTCACATCTCAATGTCACAATTAATCTATCTTGTTCTCTGCATGTACATAGGTAGTATCTGTAGGATTTCAGCGTGTAAAATGACCGCTATTTGAAATTTTAAATCCGAAATCAAAGCAGAGCCGTTTCTTTCTTTGTACATGGCATGTTTCCATAAACTTTGTGGACGTTTATAATCTTGCATTAAGCGGTATACGGGTGTATATGCAGCACTTGCTATCATCAGATGGGACCCTTATGCTAAAGATAACATGTTGCTGAATACGAACTTACTTTGAACACTGCAGATGAAGATGATCACAGTTGATTACAATTCGACTAAAAATAGGCGAACTGATATAGTAACTGTTACAGATACAAAGTGCACATGAATACTCGGCTTAACATCATTCTAAACACTAGGATACGTACATGTTACGACTGCTCAAATACAAAAACAATGTTATGCGACCATTTACATAATCATACTTACAGGTCAGTAAAATGTTAAGGAAGGAGTGATGACGTTGAAGTTTTCGATATCTACATAAGTGCTTCATTATATTTATAGTTTTCAATATGACGCTAAAATAGTGTAGATACTGTGTGCCTAATTATTTATATAAATTAACAGAAAAGGGCTGCTACAATCCCATTGCAGATTACATCCTTTTGTCTTGACTTTCTGTCAAGGTAATCAAAATGAAACCTTAGACTTAAGGCAACTGTCAAAACTCAATACCAATGATTTCAATGGCCTACAAATCCATATATTATTTTCCTAGGACTTCTAGACATTCTTTTTATTTTTGAATGTTTAAAGTGTCAATTTTACTACTATATGACATATGAATTTGTATGCCACTAGCATTTGCAAATTAATACTACTGCAATTACTACTACACCCAATGTTTTAAATTCAAAAGTAAGTGTTGGAGATAACGCGAATGCGTAAAGGGGTTAACTAGTTAAGTTATAGGAAGTGATCATACCAAAAAAATAACTTTATCCTTATTCGTAGAATAGATTAAGCATAGTAATATAACATGAGATTTGTTGAACAGTTTTTTAGTCTTGTATAAATATTGGAACAGTCTTGTTCAGTAATAAGTTTATTGTACGAGTCCCTTAAAGGTAGAAATAAAGTTCTTAAGAAACCATTTCACTTTTATTGTATCTTAATTGGCGCAGTCGGTAGGATACTAGGCAAAAGAGCATTAAAATATTTCTTGCCTCTTTTGTGTTTCAACATTTAACCCAGTATTCTCAAAAAAATGTACTAACAAATACATTCCTGAAGCATTCCGAACAATTTCTACGAATAAATTCTTTTTTAATAACATTAAGCTTGATCCGCGTGATTGCTATACATGACTGTTTGGTCTGTAACATATCACATCATAATCACTATCGACTGTAGCCTCACAATTACTACTTTTATTGATATATTTCAAGTTTAACTAGTAGATTTTGTACTAGCTTTTTGGGTTTGATTATTATCATTTGAAAGATAGATATAAATCTTGGGGCAGCTTACGCTTGAGTCTCTTATGGATATTTTTACCACCTGTACTGTCAGTTCTAACAGTGAAGCATTCAGCAATGTTGTTAACGTATTTATTTGTAGCATTGCTAATAAAATCTTGGATGGTAGGGATTTTTGGTTCTCCATGGAGCTGTGCAGAGTACATTAAAGACTATTCGTAGCATTTTATTCTGAAAAGTTTGTAATATGTTTAGGTGCGTCTTTGAGGTCGCTTCCCATACCTGGCAGGCGTAGGTAATTACTGGTCTCAGGATGGATTCGTAAATTAACGTACCACATTCGTGTTTTAAAGGTTAATTTTTGTTAATGACTGGATACAGCAGTGCTAGGTTAACATAGCTCTGATTTAATTTTGTGTTTATGTGATAAGCCCAAGTAGGCCCTTTGTCTAAATGTACACCTCAATACTTGATGGTGCTGTCGGTCCGCTTCCATTCAATCGGTTCACTATCTATATGGATGTTACGAGGTACGACTGGTCTGTAATGTAAATACTTTTGCTTCGCATTTAGTTGGATTGAGATTTGTGCACCATTTGTGAAACCATCCACAAAGCGCATTGACACTGAATTGAAGGTGTTGTATAGCCAGAAGAATGTCATAATATTGAGTCAGTAAGGCAGTATCACCGGCATACATTGCGATGGTTGAATTTAGTGGCTTAGGTAAATCGGGGATAACTATGTTGAATAGTATAGGACCCAATATAGAACCTTGTGGAATTCCATCTGCTATCTGTTTTGTGTGGAGAGAATCGTATTGATCTTTATAGCAAATGAATAGAAACGATTTAATAATACATAGAAGATAATCGGGTATGTTAGCTTTTAGCATTTTATACAATCAGCCATCTGTCCATACACGATCAAATGCTTGAGCTATGTCTAAAAATACAGCGATTGTGTGTTGTTTATTTTCAAATACAGTTTCGATAAGTTCCAAAATACGTGGAAGTTGATGAATTGTCGAGTTTTTTTTTTACAAAATCCGTATTGAAATGCTGGTAGAATGCGATTATTCGTTAGACATTTAGAAAGGCGATCAAGTATAATTTTCTAGGAAAGTTCCGATAGGGTTAGAAGAAGATTTATTGGACGATAGAAAACTTGATGAGGAGTATAGGAAATGGGGCCTACAAATAAACTACAAGAAAACTGAATATATGGTGGTAGGAGGAAGAGGTCCCGGGTTGCGCACATTCGTCGCCCGTTCACGTACGATCAGGAGAGTTAAGGCAGCGTGATCCCCGGTCAGTACTTGGATGGGTGACCCGAAGGTTGCGCTAACGCGGCGCCTCTCTCCCACGAGGATTGATCACTATGGGAGAGTAGATCAACAACCCCCTTATGAGGGAGGCCCTTGCCCAACAATGGGATGATGCGGGCTAACAAAAAAAAAGGAGGAAGCGGCAGAGATTTGATGATGGAAAATGGAACTGTGGTAAAGTGCTGTCAAAGTTACAAGTATTTAGGGGCTATAATGTCGAGTAAAGGTAACTCTAAATTTATCTAAATCTACTTTGACCTCGCGATTTGCACGATTCCACTGCTTAAAGGATCCCTTATTCTAATCCATATTCTCCTGAGTCTATTTTTATTATTAATTTTCTTTATTATATCTATGGGTGGATTTTCAAAATTCATTTTACGCTTTAGTTGAACAGAGTTGGATTGAGATATAGTAGTGGTTATAGAGGTATTTAACTTATCTATTTCTTCGACAATTTATTCTTCTGATTTTATGTAGCAGGCCAAATAGTTGAGTTTTAGTATTTCTTGGAAGCGGTTTCAGTCAACTTGGCCTTTAATCATTTTCGGAAATGTCTATTTGGTTATTGGAGTGTTATTAAAAGTTATTAATACGAGGAAGTGGTCTGATTCTAATTCTGCAAGAACTGTCTGAGATACTGGCATAGGAAAATCCCCAAACAAGCATATGTCCAAGATGGGGCGAAAGTCTATTCGATACAGATAGTGCGTTGGTTCAGAAGGTGCAGAGAGCGGAAATGTGTGGTTGGATTTATAGGTGTACAGTCTTCTTCCGCTGGGGTTGTTTGTTACGCAGCCCCAACGAGCATTTTTTAAGTATAATCACTGATTGCTAACATGGGAATATTGTCTTTAAATAATGCAGCAATGTCAACTTTTAAAAGTTTTCGATTAGGCTGTTTGTAAATCGCAGCAATATTTACCTTTTTGTTATTTTTCAGTTCTGAACAAATCTAAACTAAGGTTTCTAAATTGCTTATTCCTTGTATTTCAAGTGGGTGGGCAGATAATGTCTTTTTGACGATAATTGCTACGCCACCTGATGCAAAATTTGTGACACGGTCTTGGTATTTGTGATGATGAGATTAGATAAGGTATGTTGTGGGTGATTATTTACCATTGAAGAGAGAAGGAATAAGTGAGAAGATGAACGTTTTAATTTGTTCGTGGAATAGTGTTAGCATACTCCAAATTGATTGGATTAGTTCAATGAGTGATAATGTCTGTGGAGAATGGGTACAGATTGTTGAGAATGATTGAATGATGGCTGTTGTGTAGCGCTATGGGCATAAGTAGTATCGGGAGTTGCAAATTTAAATAGATTAGGTGTCTGTTTTCTTCTTATGGCAGTTGTTTTATTATTTGTGTTGATAAAACAACTGCAGCCTCTGTAATTGCGGGATTGCGGGATGTTCCCCACCGCAGTTTACATACTGTGGTTTTTGTGAGCTTGTTATGGGACATTGACTACAGTGATGAAGACCACTGTATTTTACGCATCTAACTTGAAGGTGGCAATTATTTTTTAAATGCCCTAAAGGCTGACAGTTGGAGTATCTCAGCTGTTACGTCTGGGATCTATTCTTATAAGCAGAATTTACTTATTTGAAATACTTCCTTACTTTTTTCATTTTTTGTAAACTTTATTGCACAAATTGGGGTGGGCTGTTTGTACTATAGTAATCTTGTTACGTTAAGGACTGGATACTTCTTCGGGGAGAGTTCGTCCGTTATTTCGTGAGTTGTCGTGGATATAACAATGTTTCTCATTATTACTGATAGGTTAGAGCTGTCAGAGTTTCGGAAAGTATAATATGATACTTTGTCTTTATTGTCGTCGTAGAATTGCACGAGGTGCCGATAATCACTCACATCGCTAAAATTGATTCTCAACTGAGAACCTTGGTTCACTGTGGTGAATTCTGTTTTAGTGAATGATTTAATATCAGAAATTACTGCTTGATAATTAATTGTTGGTAGTTTGCAGAAATATTGATGGTATTTTGCGGGTTGTAACGGTAGGTTTTACCATCTTTGGGCTCTCTGTTGTGGAGTCTAATTGAGATGGCAGGTAATATTTATTTCTGCTCATTAATTCGGTGTCATCAGAAGAGTATTTTTTATTTTGTTCTGATGAGGGCCAGGAATTTGAGCGCTTATTTGAGGTCTCGCTCGTATTGTTATCTACGTCCATTGCGTGAATTGAGGTACCATTAATGGTTAGGGTTGCTTGTTTAAGACAGTTACCTCTGAGCATAATTGTTTTAGCTTTGGAGTTAATGCTCCTTGGTGTAGCCAGACGCTACCATCAGACTAAATCCCAACAACCGACTTTCTCAATTCCCTAATCAAAGACCTTTTGCACTACAGCGTGGTTATAAAAAGAATACTTCTGGATAATCAATGCAAATAGGTTCTGTAAGTAAAAGACCACTTACGATGCAGTCCACAAATCCTAATAACCCGAACAGAACCAATTATCAAAATACTCAGCACATCAGGCAATCAAATCAACCTCGAAACTTTCATTCTGAGGAATTATTTTATCGTAATTCTCAATACGATGAAGCAGACTCTAAGATCCCTAACGATCAAGAGTCTGGATTTTCCTATGAAAATCATAAATAGCGACAAAAGCGATGACACTGAGCAGGAAATGGGTGAAGAAAATGTTGGTGTAAATTTTTACAACTAGCCTCGGAAAACTCCTCCGGCCCACGGAGGATCTGCAGTGCTAATTCGAACCGCTCTACTGATTTTAAATTACAGCCTCATCAAACCAATAAAATACAGAGCACATTATTGCAAATAGAAACTAATGCCTACCCATTAACCGTCGCAGCTGTCTATTGCCCACCTCGACATCGTATTACAACTGATGAGTACGAGGAGTATTTCCAAAAGTTTAGCAATAAATGCATAATCTCTGTTGACTGGAACGCCAAACATACTGCATGGGGATCACGCTTAATTACTCCAAAAGGACGGAACCTCCTACGAGCCATTCAAAACCTAAACTTGGACTATTTATCATCTTACCAACCAACTTATTGGTCTAGTGATCTTCACAAAATTCCAGATCTGTTATATTTTGCGATAACGAAAGGTATTGCCAATACGTTCTTCAAAATCGAATCCAACTATGACTTATCATCCGATCACTCACCGTTAATTGTAACAATTCTAATGTGATTCACAAAGAAAATCCTCCTAGACTTACCACTAAGAGCACAAACTGGGAATTATTCCAACAACTGTTAAATGAAAGCACCAACCTTTCCATTAGAATAAAAGAACCTGATGAACTAGATGACACAACAGCATATTTAATACAACTTATTCAAAGTGTCGCCCGGGAAGCTACACTCACTGAATAATCAACATATGGAAACTGATAACATACCTCGACGAGTTATCGAAAAGCGTAGAGCAAGAAGCAGATGACAGAGAACTAGAAATATGAATGATAAAACAACATACAACAGACTTACTCATCGATTACAAACTGCACATAGAAATTCGCGAAATGAAACTTTTAAATACTACATAAACCATTTATCCAACAACGATTGCTCAATATGATGATAGATTTGCAGTCCCACCAATCAGAAAAAACAACAGAACATGGGCCAGGACTGACACTAATTATGTAACCTTAAGTAAACTTAGATATAATGCCTTTCACCTCGCTTCTTAGAATATTATGTAGCATCAGCAAAGATAAAGTTTACATGCGCTTCTGCAAGATAGATTAAGTTTAGTTACGCTTTTAGCTTCTCGTTATTAAGATCTATATAATTTGTAATTCATGTAACTCATTTATTGTTTAATGAAAATAAATTTTTTTTATTAAACTCTAACTCGATAAATTAATTGGCGCAGTCGTACGGATCTCCAAAAATTTAGTGCAACGAAATCGTCGAGGAGGACAAAAATCGCCGAATCACGAGATCGAAACTCTGAATTTTAGACTTAGTCTTTAATTGGAGATTAGAACTAAGCAGCTAACACCATCCAGGAAGCTACAACTACGAGAAGAAACCGCACTAGTAGTTGCACCAGAGGACAAACATCGCCGACGGTCAACCAAACGGGTGTGGCTATTCGAGTACCTGCAGGAGGCGAGAACAAGCATCGTCAACCCTCCAGCACGCGCGGACCAGAGGACAAGCATCGCCGACGGTTCAAGCAAAACCCAGGTCGAGGACAAACATCGCCAAAGCCAGGGCTTAGTTTAAGCAAGAATGAAAACAACAGCGCTCTTAATATTGTAAGTCGCTAACAATTTGTTTCCAGCACAAGTTAAAACAAATTAGAATTAAGTTTGCAATTTAAAGCAAAAACGTAATATTTAAAATTAATTAATAATAAATTAGAATTAGCCTCAGTTGAAGTAAATTATTACTAAGCTACTACAGCAGGAGTACGCAATTGCAGTTTAGCCTAGTAATATACTTTACAACAATTGCGAAAGGAACCCTTAAATAAAATTTAAAAATCACTGACCCACTAGCTTAAATTAATTAAAAACTGTACTTAAATTGTATG
>JABXWE010051432.1:0-20084 GCA_014611495.1 Limonius californicus | reverse complement strand
AAGACTAAATAAATAAGTTGTGCTTAGAGTTCTCAGAGTATAAGCTAAATATTGACATAGATAGATTGCCATTAATAGCAATGCAAGCATTTACTCGTCGTGGTCTATGTTTTCCTGGGGAATCTCGTTCCATATATCCTCAAGTTGTGGTCTCAGCTCGTCTAAGTAGTTAGGAGCTCTTGGCAATAATCTTAGTCGCCGGCCCATCATGTCCCAAATATGTTCGATCAGCGATAAGGCCGGTGATCGTGCAGGCCAGGGCAACATTTACAATTGTGCTTGTTGGAGGTACGTTCTGATAATGATTGCAATGTGTAGACGTGCGTTATCCTGTTGGAAAGTACAGTTTGGCAACGTCTGCATGAATGGTACTAACACCGGTTCCAGGACTTTATGAATATAGCGATGATCATTTAAAGTGCTTGGGACGAACACAAGAGGTCATCTTCTACCGAAACAAATCGCATCCCAAACCATAACTCCAGGTGTTAAAGCTGTATAGCCTCTTTCAACAAACTCTAGAATTTCGTCTTTCTCCTCGATACCGACGTGCCTTCCTACGGCCGTCATTTGCCCACAAACAAAATCTTGATTGAAGACAATGTCGTTCCATTGCTCATTCCAATGCTGCCGCTCTTGACACCAAGCAAGTCTAACAGATTTGTGATGTGCAGTTGAAGGGAGCCGCTGGAATGGACGGTAGGATCGCAATCCAAAAGAAGAGACTCTTCTGTAAACTGTTACCACTAACACACGGCGGTGAACAGCTCGCATCCAGTGTACAGCAACAGACCTTGTTGTTTGAAAACGGTTTCGTGTAGCCATTTTTCGAAGCAGTCGATCTTCACGAACATTTCTGCTACGTGGACGTGGAGGTCTACCAGCTGGACGATGTCGCTGAATGCCTTCTTCTGACCAAGCATACCATATTCGTGCAACTGGAGTGTGGTGCTGATTTACTCTTCTACTAATTTCACGAAAAGAAAGTTCAGTTCTTTCATGCCGATGATTCGAACTCTATCAAAATCGGAAATGTGGTTAAAATTTCTACGTTGTCTTACTGGAGGCATTTTAAAACATTAATTCTGTCAGAAAATGTAACAAAATCTCGAAACAATTAATTAATGTTTACTAGATATTGTTTTGTTTGTAAGCAACAAGTATATGAGAGACAGTAGACGAACACCACAACCACTTGATATTTTTAATGGAAATAGTGATCATTTCATACGCAATAATAAAACTTATTTTAGAAAATTTACACCTAGCTTTATTTTTAATGGGTGGAGCATTTCATATGAAACTGAGCATATAGCAACGTTTAACTACAAAGGAGTTAAATTTAATACAAGCTGCAGTGTAAAACAAAATATACGATCTAATATTTAAGTAATAGATAATAAAACTTACTATGATTAGCGAAATGTTATGGAAAGTATCATCCCTAATCGGCGTTCTAAATTAAAAATGTATACAAGTTGCATAAAACTTGTTGTGACATACGAGTATGAAACCTTTGTACTTGCACTTGTACTAAGGCCAGGACCAGTACAAAATGCAGATGGAGAATAGAGACTACAAATGAATTGTAAGCTAGAGCGTCTAGTGCTATGGTAAGTTACAGTACGATTTACAAAGAGTCAACGGTTAAGACGTATAGGACACACGGTAAGGATACACAGAGCTAGTATCGCTAAGCCAATTATGGAGTAGAAACCGGTTGAGATCAGAACAAAAGGAAGACCAAACAGACTATGGATTGACGACTGCAAGGAAGACTTAAGAACAATGGGAGTTAGAAAATGGAGAAAAATATCAGAAGACCATTCAGTATGGAGACCAATGCAGGGTAGTCAAAAACCTACCAAGGGCTGTAAGCTGTAAATTACACCAGGATATTTTCCATGAAATTTTCCACTGCATCTGGGTACTATAATTATAAATATTACAGGACTAGTGGTAGGTTAACGGCCAGGGCTTCTTAAAGTAAGGGTCACAACCCATTGGGGGGGTCGCGTAAATATTATTAGCTGTCGCAGAAATATTTGAAAATATATTTTGAAACATGCAATAATGCATTGGAGTGTATACTGACAGTGCAGCGATACTGACAGGACAAATAGTTGGTTTTCAAATTAAAGCTAAATTTGCAAACAATGGACCTATTACTTTCACTCACTGCATAATTCATGGAGATAAACATTTTTTTGGTTTTATTGCTTATATGATTGAGATTTGATTTAATTAAGCAGATCATTTGGTATGCTTGGAAAATAATTGTCGGACATATTTCCCACTGAAATTAAATTAAGTAGATGGGATCCAAACACCATTTATCGTGGAAATGGAAAAGGTAGAAAGGTCTCGTTGAAAGCTCTGAAAATATTTTTAGAACTTTCGTGTCAATCAAATTTATTACTTTAATTTTCAAGAAAGAACGAGAATACTCTTTGGCTGGGTGTTAAGACAAAATTTCCAATACTGCCAAAGTTAACAATGCCACCTATTTGCAGGAATCGGCATTTTGAACATTAAGGGTAATTAAAACAAAATAGACGCGGCCGTGGGTTAGAGGTTAGCACGTTAGACGTCTACGCTGAAGGTCCTGGGTTCAATTTCCAGTACCGGAACAACAGATTTGTAATGGCCGGTCTCCCTCGCAAGGCAATGGCTAACCAGCGAGGTATTCTGCCTAATAAATCTTCTCTGAAGTAGAAGTGTTTACACTTCCTGTGGTTTGGAGCCCACGTTAAGCTGTAGGTCCGCTATGTCTGTGACACTCTAAACGCGCAACACAGGAATAAGAGAGAAGATTGCTATGCCTCGTAAGAGATAAAGCACTCGAAGAAGAACGAAACAACATAAGGTTCAAATATTAACATCAAAAGTTTTATGAGATCAGTGACGAATCATAGGTGAATAAAGTTTGAGAATCTCCTGGTTAACTAATAGCAATGCCAACTTTACGGAGTCTGTCACGGTCTATTTTAATTTTTTCGATCGCACGTTGGTGTTAACAAAAAGTTAATGACATTTTTTATTTAAAAATTATCAATAAACTCAAATAGAATACTGAACGATTACACATTTTCTAGACTGCTTCATTTGCTTTAACTCCTACTTCACTTTACTGCAAACACGGTAATATAAAATGTTTCTTATTTTACGTTATACAATAACGCCAAGAAAAGGCAATAATAAATATTTTTTCATTGTGTATGGACCAACTATCAAAAAAGATTCCTGTTGTATTTGCCACTATCACCAATCAAAACACTGAGTGCCAAGTATATAGCTGAACGTTGATATACAACCGGGAACATTTCTATTACGAGTTTGGTATAAATTACTTCCGTTTAATAATGTGACATTCGTTAAACAAAATCAGCAGAATAGCGTATCAAAACAGGAGTTTAATTTGAAATAACCTTGAATTCATTATTCTCTGTGTAGGATCAGTTGATGACGGACGAAATACTGTTAGCGGTAAGACCAATTTTTTTTTATTTTTAATTTCTCGCCTTTGAAGAAGAGCAAAATGACGAAATACGCTATAATAAACGGATTTTTTATAGTTGCTCTAATTTTTAAACTATAATATTTATCAAAGATATAAAAGATACCTACCAATAAGTCGAAAGCTTATATTGTAATGTTTATACAAACTTCATAATTGGGAAACAAAGTAACAGTAACAGTGGTAACATAAAAATAATGTAATATTATATGTAAGTTTCAAAAAAATAAAAAGATGGCTGAATAAAAAAATATTTTTCATATTTAGTGTGACTTTTCACTAGTCTACAAAGCCGCAGTGTCTGTTTTGTTACAGGAAATTAGAGTGTATGATACCAAATAAATAGGTATACACTCATCATTTACAAAAAGAAATAATACAATTCACATCAATATAAAAATAAGTAAATGGTTTTATTTAACAAAGACACAAATAACTAATAGTTATTTAATTAATAAATAATGGATTAACGATATATTAAGAATGGAAATGATCTGAACACAATTAAGTTATTAAATCATACTGAAACATTTTAAGTTATTTATAGAAGGGGTTGGCAAACCGTGGCCCGCGGGCCGCTTGCGTCCTTCTACGACCTTTCATACGGCCCGCGTATTTTCGTCAATACACTCTTTTAAGTGCGCCCAGCATAATGTTTCGTAAAAGAACTTTATCGTCTCGTAGCGGGGGTCGATTTGACCACTTTTTTACTATTATTATTGATAGAACCGTAAGCATTAAGTCGGGAAGTCGAAGAATTGACACTCTACCTGGAAGGTGGTATATTTTTTAATATCACTTTTCCTCGCCATTTTTACCTAAAGTAATCAAAAAATTTTAATTTTTATCATTCTTTATTTAACTATATAAGTGAGAAGTAATTTACTGACATGAACAAAAATTCAAAATTTTTAGGGGTTTGCTTCGCGGGCCAATTGTCAGCTGTCACATTTCGAATGGTTCACTAATTCCCAAACTGATGGTATAATGGTGAATCTGTGACATGGTATACTAGAACCTACCACAGCCCCAATAGCTCTCAGGTACTCATCGGTAGAATAATTACTTCCACCATGCCAGCTGGCGCACTGAATGAATGGTACATAACTTGGAGCTTCGCTACCCCGGCTCCAATACCCTTCCTGCAACAGCAAATTCAAGATTTCATGGATCGAAAAATAGACCACTTCCCGACATAGAGGTGAGATAGCGTCATTAGCTTCACAGATGAGCACAAACCCTTCTTTAAAGGTGCCGTATGACGTCTGCACGAACATGCGTGCTTCTACTTATTGGCTGCTCAAGTAGCTCGGTCTCTCAAAAAAATTGCCGACTCATGATTTATATAGTGCGACGGTCCAACCCTTTTATCTAGGGGTTGGAATGCTCTGGATAGCTCATGTCCAGTGTTCGTGTTTAAGACTAAACAAACTATACAAAGGTAGTGGATTAAACAATTTATTATTTATATTTGCATTAGTTAATTACATGCAGATATACACACACAATATAGAATGTACTTATTAATTAATATTGTTTATTTACAATTAAATAAAATGAATCTTCAAGTTTAACGTAATTTTCTTACCAAAATTAATACCTTATTTACCTATACAACAGGAGGAAAATAATATAAATATTAACGGTCGAAAGCACTTAATACAGGAATGATATTAGTACAATTACATTAATAATCAAATAACGGAGTTTATGGGCCCAGCTTGGTATGCAACCCAAATTGCATACAACAAAGATCTAGGGAAAATAAGTTTTACGGCGGCACGTGGAAATCAACTAGGTTAGTTTTGCACGCGGGAGCTCCTGTAATAAAAATAATTATCGAAATTTCGTGTAACCGAAATTTACATGTACGGGAAACTGTCGCTAGTTCAAACGGGCTGCACTCTCTCTGCTATCGGCCGCCTACGGCCCGAATCTCGGTGTTTCGGAGTGAATGAAATCAACTTACCGAATTACATCCTGGAAGTTTTCGGTTACGTCCACCTGCAGGTCACTCGACTGGGGCCAACAAATGAGTGTAATTAGGTAAGCGTATTTTAGCTCATACACTCCCTTAGTTACTCTTCGTACCACTGTAATGAATTAGGAAAATATGGAATTTTAACGTAGGATTGGTGATAGGGCTGAATCGGATATTAAAAAGATTCTTTTTAAAGCTTCAGGCTACAAAACCCTACCTATAAATTCGCTAGCTCCGTTGAAAAGGGGAAAACAACCCCTAAGCCACTGAGAAAACGAATTATACCTTTAATAATCTTTTCTGAAGTTTAAGTAAGTAATACGAATAGGGAGAATGACCCAAATTCCTATTTCAAACCAAACTTTTCGACTGGTTCTATATACAGCGTAAGTTCACCGGGAAACAACCCAAGTGATTTACGCGTGCTATATTTCCACACTTCGCTGACAACAACTCGTAGCTCGAATTAGAAAAAGGGCAATATGACCCCTAAGCAACCGAGCGAACGAATGTTACACGGGCGGGCTGGACTTTGCAAACAAACTGTAGTTGACTGGGATTAAAAATCTTACTTTAACTGGAACAGGTATTCTAACGGAATTGGATTTTTGGTAACAGGTAATTTAAACGGCGTCTGACTGGATCTCGGTTGAAGTTCTTCCTTGACTGGATTTAGGTTGAAGTTCTTCCTTGACTGGCTTGGACTCAAGTTACTCGTTTTGGGAGCTGCGGTTCGCCTTTATACCTTCCATTCCCATTCTAAAATGTTGTTAACAATTTTTATGTTGGCGGGGAGACCTACTGACGGTAGAAACAAGGTGGGAGACGGGTACCAATCCTAAATGCCAGCGCCACCAGCGCCTTTATATTGCACTACGCGGTCACAAAATTTAATTTAAAATTTATTTATACCGCGCACTGGACACTTCGTTACAATAGAACTAAGTTAACGTATAATTTGAGTACGCGCCGCTTACTGGAATCACGAATAATATTATCATCCAGGTATTGTTATCACTATCGCCAAGAACGGTCCGAATGTATGTAACTACATAGAAGAAACATCATTTACTGTAATCATAACTTTGATTTATGTTATCATTTTTTCTTAAAATGGTTTTCGTTTACGAACAATATCCTTGTTTGTATGCATTTCTTCTGTTTCTGTTTTTCAGTTTGAGTGGTATCAGACCTCTCCCTTTCTTTCTCCTAAATTAACAGACTGCAGGGTGGTTGGTAGCAGCTAGTTCAGTTCTACTTGAACCCTTTGTAATGGCTGACATAAAAAGAAATGTGAACGCAGCTTAAAAAAAATAACAGTTTATAACAGATGATAAGTTCACCAACAGAATACAGCAGCACAATTAAAGATTTAGCAGCCATATTTGTGTAAAATAAAAAAAAACGTTATGAAATAGGAAACGCTGCAAAGGAAAATGACAATTTAACCACTAAAAAAAATCGCACTGGGAAAGACGATCAAGTGGAATCTGCACTTAAACTCTGGTTCGCTAAGAATGACCTGCTAATGTCCGTAAACCTCACGCAGAAAGATCAAAAATCGTAATCTATTTTTAGAATTAAGAACGGATTCTAGAATATAATACGATTCTGTACTTGAAGATTTACAATTACAACTGCGCAAAACCATCACTCTGTTACGGGCCAAACGAGCTTCTTCGTTGGACCGCAGCAGGAAAGATGGAAGTGCCTTCGGCTTAACTCAGAGAAGTAGGGGTGGTCTACGAAAACGGGATCTAACGTAGTTGTATACAGGGTAAGTCGAAATTAATGGGCGCCACCGTCCAGCAGGCTTAGTGTGCTAAAGCGTTGGTAATTTTCTTCTGCACACTGATAAAATGGTAAAAAAATATTTAGCACGAAGAGTAAGTAGACGTTGGCCATTGGCTATTTTCTGATGCTGGATTAATTTTTTTATTTTATTAATAATTAAATATTCAGGGGCACTTAAATATTGAGACTTAAAAAGGAAGTAGGTATTTGTTAACTTTGAGGTGTCGGTGGTAAAGGATCACATTTACACGAAGACATCATACAGTACAGCAGTTTGGTATAACTTTAAGGGGATATATTGTGTATTCCAGTTCCAGAATTACTTACTGTTCAAAATTAAAGCCGGTAAATTAGATCAGCCGGCGTTGTCACTTCTGTGAAAGATCAAAAGATCGAAAAACTAATAATTTTGTTGTACAAAATGTAATAATTTTACATTTTTAGCACACACTCTAAAAAGGAAATTGTGTGTAACTAGCCCGCAAAGCTGTTAATCATTACAAATAAAAAAAAATAATTTGCTAAGAATATATTTTGGTATGGGGTACAAATGAACCCCACTCCGTAATCAGTATAACGTTTTGAACACCGGAATCTAAAGCTTAATGCCAAAAACCTTCTCAAGAATTTCTGTTGATCGTTTTCGACGTTAGACCTCCGTACTTCCATCTTAGAGCTTAGGAGAAGCAAATAGTAGGAAAGCGGCAGGTGTTGAGCAATGAGACGTGAAAGGCTGTTTACTATACATAAATAGAGAAAACAACCCTTATTATTGCAACGATTAACAAAGGTACCAATGTTTGTTAGATAGATAAGTATTACAATTAATGACATGCAATCACTAATACTTCCGTCACTACCCACAATATTAACTCAACGTAGCTGCCTATATCGCTGAGATAATCACTTATCAAACCACATCTGTCTAAATAAAGTCGATAATTACATTTTAAAATTATTTATATCAAATTTACTTACAATGGGGTTTTTCTCCATCGTGCTGGGAAAATTGTTTAGGTAGTTGTTTAAATAATGTTAACTTAACACTTAACTAAGTGAAATACGCCTCAGCCGGGGTTCAGCCGGGCTTCGACCACGCGGGCGATCGGACCGCATTTCACTGTAACCTCGACTGACGTATTCCCACTGCCTCACCGAGGTCCCCTAACTTTGCCAGCTACTTATTTTTAAGTTCTTAGTTTAGGCAGCGCGTTAGTATTAGTTGTAGACGTTAAAAATGAATAAGTCGGTAACGCGACGTGATGGAAAGATACTAGTGAGGACAAAATAAATTGCTATGTCAATCACTAGCAAAAAGTGTCGGAATAAGCGTTTTGAAAAATTTCGACGTAATTATTTTCCAATGGATCTAATTATTATCTTAATTTGATGTTTTCCTAGCCTATATAATTATACGATCTTCCCTTAGCTTATATAAATTTTACATCAAATATCTTCATAACACATCAGCTTTCCCGTAAATGTTATCATAAAGGCTTTTTAGTATTATAGGTTAATACACTTTCTGCCATTGATTTCATTCTATCCGAAATTTGTGATCTCATGATTCATGACTTCCATAGCAATGAAACACTCCGACCATAAACCTATGAATAAAACTTAATAATAAAAAATAAATTGAGTAAGCCGTGAGTGGTATTGACAGCCTCCGAATTGGCTGTCAATGGTGGTTGTCGCTTACTACGATTATTATTTATACTGTACGGTGTCACAGTTACAACTGAAGGCTCTTGTGCTCGCAACACGAACAAAGGCCAATATGTCGTAATCACACAGAAATCCCACTTACAAAATGTAATGGAAAATAAAATTCATAAAGAACGGGTTCAATACTTTTCAGTTTCTGAAATCACTACGTTTTGCCGATCTAAGTATCAAACAAAAGAAAAACCTTACAACAAATTCGTGGTGGTATTGTAACTTAAAGATTAATTACATTCTTCTTGCGTTTGAAACTCTATTCAGCAAATTAAAGAAAAACACGCTGAACCGTTGCGTCGACTGGTGAAACGAATAAATTCCCTATGAACAACCGCGTAAATGTTAACTAATACATTAACAACCGTCGGCATTTGTGGATTAATATACATTAAAAATGGAAAAAATGTATTACAGGATTCTGTTCATATACTATAATATTATTAAGCTAATAGTAATAGTTAGCAATGTCTGATGTGTCAAATAACATCAAACCTTATCATAAATATCCCACAGGGTGGTTGGTTTTTCATTAGACAGCCTATATTTTCGCTAATATTAGAAATACAAGAAAAAGTTAAAGAAAAAACTATCTTAGCCCACTTCATCTACAACATAGCGACAATAATAATTTTTCATGGCCTACAAGTTTTTGAGAAAAATGTCCAACCTTTGTTTTTCAAATTGAACAACCTGCATGTTGTTTTGTCTACATTCAGTTCTCTTTTCATTAATGTGTAACAAGTTGGGAGTCGTTGTTCAATAAGACTAGAAAAGTCAAATAATAATATCGCAAGAGTTGGGCATGATATTTTATTTGGTTTATGAGTAACAAAGGAATCTCAATTTTAACTAAAAGCTTTCTAGTTCAATAGGTGTTTAAAGTGTTCACCATTACATTCAAAACATTTATGGGCCCTCATAATTACATTTCTTCTAGCATTCTGGAATATTTCCGGTGAAATCGATAGACAAGCTGCAGTTATCTTGTTTCTCAGTTACTGAAAATGACAAGAAGGCGTATCATACACTAAATTTTTCATCATTCCCCG
Organism: Limonius californicus; assembly: GCA_014611495.1. Lineage (NCBI taxonomy): Eukaryota > Metazoa > Arthropoda > Insecta > Coleoptera > Elateridae > Limonius > Limonius californicus. Next base: position 10,021 of record JABXWE010051432.1, on the reverse strand, counting down.
TATAAAAAATCAAGCATTGCCAAATCAGATAAAAACAGCACAGCATACCCAATTTTTCACTATTCTTATCATTTTCCATTTTAGCAACTCCAAAAACAAATACAAAAAGGTACGAAACAAACACCAAGCACTTTAAATCAACTCAAGTGTGCTTGAAAGCATAAGAACGACGACAACAAACAACGTGTTACTTATAAATTGTCAAAAACTGCAGTGCGATAATTTTTTGATCTGAAATAAAAAACAAGCATGTCCAAATTTTAATTTCATTCATTCGTCGAAAACTAGTAGGCCATAAAAAATTATTATTGTCGCAGTGTTATAAACTACCCAAACATGAATAGGGATGTACGACACTTAAAGGAAACACCAATTGCATTTATAATAAAAACTATACACAACAAAATGTAACGGCTTTTTAATAATGAACATGAAAATTACAACAAAGGTACGTCTAAAGAAGAAACTTAACAATATTATAATGAAAATCGTTATTGTCTCCATTCACTTAACTTAAATCTATTAAATTCTAAAACCGCGTGGCATCTCCTCTGGCAGTAATAACTGCTCTGCACCTTACTGGCATACTCTCAATGCAATTATCAATATGTTCTTGTGGAATTTGATGCCACAGTACCTGCAATACATCCCTCAGCTGTTGCGCAGTAGTAGGCCTTGGATTATGATGATCCAGCTGTCTTTGCAAGAGGTCCCATGCATGCTCGATGGGGCTGACGTCTGGAAATATCTGAGGAAGAGCAAGATGGTTTATTTCCTCATCTCGAAGCATCTCTAAAACAATCTGAGCACGATGCGATCTTGTGTTGTCGTCAAGAAAAACAAAATATTTCCGTGTGACAGCGTTGCGACGGTTCAGAACATGATTCGTAATGGCCTCTTGTGTATAACGTTGGTCCATGAGTGTACCATTAAAGATATGGAGATCACTACGCTGACCTAAAGAAATTCCAGCCCATACCATAAGACCACCACCACCAAAGGCAACGACTGGTTGAGTATACTAAGGTAAGGTACGATGTCCGGCACTACGATATACTCTTTGACGCCGGCTATCATTGCTGAAACAATACTTGGACTCGTCCGAAAACAGTATATCATCCCACGGTGTCGCTTCTTGAAGCCTACGTCTTGACCATTCCACCCGGTGTCTTCGTTGAGCCACAGTTCTTGCAGGACATCTCAGGGGGCGATATAAGGTAAGTCCTGCCTCAAACAATCGATTTCTCACAGTTTGGTCGGAAACTCGATTTCCTGTGGCATTCTGAAGCACTTGCTGTAGAAGTCGAGCAGTTGAAAAGGGGTGCGTTCTTGCATTCATTACCATAAGTCGATCCTCACAAGGTGTTGTGATGCGAAAAGATCCACTGCCAGGGCTTCTTGCAGTCTTACCTGTTTCTCTAAGGCGCGAAAGGCCACGTGAAATTACGCTCTAAGTGGTTCCTAACATATCAACAATGTCGACCTGGTGATCTCCTCTTTGGTGCATAGCAACGGCTAAATTTCGTTGTTCTATTGTTGAATGGTTTCTCTGCATTGTTGTTTATTATTAAAAACACAAACGTAACACACGAATAAAAATCAATGAACAAAAACGATTTTAAGAAAACAAGAAAGATAATTCAATCAAACACACAAACTCGACTTGAAACGAATACGATTAAACAATTGCAACTTGTTTTTTGATTGATGTTTGTTGATTGTTTTTTGTTTTTTAACGTAAAACATTGCCCCTTGTTCTAATTATCAATAATAGACGACCATTAGCCGCCAAATACAAACATATATGGTTTATATTACAATATCCCTATTCATTATTAAGTAGTTTAGATTAAGTGGAAACAAAAATTTTTAATTTAACTTCTTATCGTATCTCTAATATTACCGAATATATACGCTGGCTGATGAAAACCAACCCCCTGTATATATTGTTAACCTACCTAATTGCAACGATAGTCAAAATTAATTTGGGCTTCAATCAAAATGTAAATAATGTTTGTGTGCTGTGATTTTTAATATTATTGACATACCTAATTATATTGCAAACTCCGGCAAGTATGAGCTTGTGAAAGCTGAATATACTTACGCCATTGACAATAATTTACAAAAAGTTATATAGCATTAGTATTCACTCATAAGGTATGGCAGTTGATCATATTGTCGTATATTAAACAACTAGATGATCATAAATTATCGATTATACGAGACGTATTGCCTGAAACACCACGAAATGCGCAGCGTCGAGTGGGGTTTAATAGACAATAGATAGAGTAAACAAACCGGTTTACTGTTTTGTGTCATTTCGTCCATTACTCCAGAGGAAAAAATCCCAAAACTATCCATTTTGCAAATAATATGTAAGACAATAGTGAAATACTTAATTGTTTTCGTTGATTTATCAAATTTTTAATTCATGGCAATGTGATTTATATATTGTCTTTCATGCTTAGTGCGTTTCTTATTCAAAGGCTACAAGCGAAGCACCAAACCGATAATCCTAGCAAGGGCGTATCCAGCTCAAAACGTGGAGAAGAGGAGGACAACTCCTAAACAGCCATTGAATTGTAATTTATATGGGTAGTCTTAATTTTAGGATGACATGTATATATTATGACCCAATATACTGTGAAAATTGAAAATTGAAAAATTGCTGAAAACGGAAGGGGGCAGCTTGCTGAATTCAACTTCTTTCATAGCCAGTCCATGAGTGGAGGCATGCAATAATACACCATGATAAGAAAAAAATACTATTTACTACTATTACGCGAGGGACTCTATTTCGCAATTACTTTCTTTCAAAATGTTGGCATACCAAAAACCAACCTATTAATCGAGTTTTCAGAAATTTGTTGTTTATATTTTCTCCGTTTTATTTTAAATTTTTTCCACCTTGGAGGGGGGTAGCCTCCTTGCTCCCCCCCCCCCACGGATACGCCCTTGAATCCTAGCTTTTCTATTATATTAGCCAACAGAAAATCACAGGGATGTTATACTTCATGGGCTTTCTGATATTATACATTCATGCGTGCCAATCAGAAACGTTCATTTTTCTTTGAATGAGTTAATCGTATATTATATAACTAGATCATCGAAAATATCGATTACGAGACGTATTGCTTGCAACACCACACGCGTTTTAATAGGCAATACGACGAGCTTCGAGAATTTATGATTGTGGAGTTTTATGCAGATAGAGTATTTCATGAACAAACAAAACAAATACAGTAAAGAAGTAAACAGGAAATTTATCGTTATGTGGTTTTAATAATACGATTATGCGCAGGTTCGTATAACCGATTATACAAGGGTTCGTATAATCGATGTCGTCGTGGTTACTCAAATAACTGCTGTAATATGTTTTAACTAAGGACATTTGCGCGTTCTTATTGGTCCATCTTTGAAAAATGACAGACGAATGGAATACGCTATATTATTACAAGTTAAATTATATCTGCCACGGAAACGGTTGACATTAATATTTAGTTAAAGCATAACATGTTTAGTCTAAAATGTGCATTATTTAACAAACTCCTGTAAAGCAATTTATTAAATTGATAATGATAACAAAAAAAAAGCATCAATCTTTAAGTTATCTACAATACGCGTATACTGTTTTTAGCCCATGTATGACTTTACCGTGCAATTGGTAAGGTTTTCTCAACTCTAAATATAATAGACATATATAAAATATAGTTTTTAAATTTTATAAGATCAACTAATCTAGTAGGCTCCTATCTAGGGGATACAGGAGAAAATTAGTCTGCGATCTTGAGAACAGAACGGACCGGAAAAGCTAACCAAAGGAGGGAAGAACTTCTGCAATCTAGGGAAATAATCTGTCTAAGAGGCATCCCTACAGAATAGCAAGCATGTTCGAATGAGTTGGAAACGCAGGTTAATCACCGCACTACTTAGCAACAAATTAAAACTGTAGAAGAGAATAAAGGGTACACTCACAAACCTCAGAACAATAATCCGAGCACATAAAAAGAGTAACGTAACAGACAAGATAAGTATGAACAATTGGGATACCGTTGGTAGTTTGGAACATAAGGGGTTCGAAGAATGATAAGGTGGAACTCAATAAAGAGTTGATACAACAGAAAATAGGTACAGCAATCGTTAGAGAAACTATAACTATAAATTAAATCAAAGAAGCAATTTCTATGTAATGATCTATAACGGCATCCCCTTGAACAAAAGCCCAAACAGTAACGTGGCAGCTGTGATAATGATTATCAAAAAATGGAGAAATAAACATAATACATAACGAATAAATGAATAAGCGAATAGTAACAAGAACATTATAACTAGAGAAAGGACATCTACGAACCCTTAGAATCCTTAGATGATTCGCCTCGTAATAGAAATCAATGAATCAACTTTTTATCCCAAACAATAAATAAATACTTTAAAAAAGATCAGCTCGTATTAAACTGGCTTAAGTGTAAAAATCCAATGATATTGAAGAAGCGTTCGCTGAAACTACTATTAACAACGGAAATGAGTTAAGTTAGTTCTTTAAAAAGAATTTTTTGTATTACTGGAGTATTCCTAATGATGAATCAAACACAAATAAAGGACGTGAAGTCTTGCGACATCATCTAGCAGATCAGAATTAATTTGAGTTCAGATAAATTGAAACCGATGAGATTTGCTTCAGGTGAAAAGGGACAACCAAGAAATTGGTTCGCTTCAACCAATCTAAGGCTCTCTATATTGAACATTTCCATATCTATAGATAACAATAATTTTAGATCTACGACATCTCAAGCATATTCATGTTACTATAGACATATGTTCTGGGCCAGTGGTATTCCAATGGTGGTATGCTTACCCCCGCCAATACATCTGAGGGGGTATGTAAAATGTTATACATATTTCATGAATGATCACAGCTGTAGGAAACCATTTCTTTCCAGAGCGAACTTATTGTATTTCTAGCTTTCCCTACGGAGTAAGAAAGTCTGTAATAGTTAATTGTTTCTTGCCGTACTTCGTTGAAATTCATATTTATATTTTAATAATAATAATAGACTCAATTTCAACAAAATTTATTTACTTGTTGTGCTTTATACGTATTTTGACATTTTACATTTAATTTTTTAAAGCATTTAATATTGTAAACATCTGTAGCCAGGGCAACAGCACACTGGATCTTGCTTTCAGAATTTGTTCTGGTCTTCTATTTCAAACCTGTCAATAGGGCTTTACCAATGATAAGTTCAATTTCACCACTTTTAGCTAATATATTTATGAAACATTTAGAAGATCTAATTTTTGAATCAAATCATTTTTCGAAAATTATATTATGGTTCTGTAACGTTAATGATATTGTAGCACGTTTTACTAGTTCATTTGAGTTTATTAGTGATTTCTTAACGTTTATTAATGCTCTACAATCAAACATAAACTTGACATTAGAAACAGAGCAAAACAGATGTATTAATTATTTAGACTTAAACATAAAAATTAATTCCAAAAACAAATTCGATACTTAACTTATGTAAAACTTACACAATCAGATACCCGTATACCACAGGACTCATGTCACCATAAAACACATAAATTAGCAGCCTGTAGGTTCTTGATGGGTGTGTGGTGGTAGCTCAGTTGGTAGAGCGCTCGCTTTCTGAATAAAACGTCGATTCTGGCTTGGGTTCGAAACCTAAGCCGTACTATGCAGATTTATAAAAATCTGGTCTGCAACCCACCACACACAATTTCCCAATTCGGCTTGCAACCGTGGGATCTTAATGCTAAAAACCTTCTCTGAAATTTCTGTCGTTCGGATTCGACGTTAAACTGTAGGTCCCCCGTGTTTCTACCTTAGCGCTGAGGAGAAACACGTGTCAGAGAAGAGGCCGGTGCCCAGCAGTAGGACGGAAAGGCTGTTGATGATGATGATGATGATGATGATGATTATGAGGTTCTTGATACACAAAGCTGTAACAATTCCTCTAAATAACAATGATTACATAAAAGAGCTTTCAATTATTAAACAAAGTGCACACAGTAATAGATACAACACAAAACTGATAGATATACACACAGTAACCAAAAAAAAGATTATACATTTTCAATTCAGAAAATGTTAAATATGTTTCAATTCCTTATTTCCGTGATAAATCGGAGAAAATTGCTAAAATTATAATCAAAACAAGTACATTTAAAGTAATTTATAAAACAACAAAAAACAATTTTAACACATTATTCAAGGTAAAAGATGGAACTAGCGGTTTGTTAAATATGTTTCAATTCCTTATTTCCGTGATAAATCGGAGAAAATTGCTAAGATTATAATCAAAACAAGTACATTTAAAGTAATTTATAAAACAACAAAAAACTATTTTAACACCTTATTCAGCATAAAAGATAGAACTAACGATTTGTTAAAATCAGGTATTTACAAATTAAACTGTTCACGGTGTAATTATGTATACATAGGTCAAACAATTAGAAATGTTCATACCAGGTGCAAACAACGCATACGCTCACACAAATACAAACTCTCAGAAAAATCTAACTACGCTAAACACTTATTAGAACATAATCATGCGTTCACATCAAATAATGTAATAATAGCTTTACACTTGAATTATGCACCTAACCACTTTGGAGGTACAAAGTTAAGTGGAAAAGTATCTGTAGGTGTACGGGGAGGGGGAGGTTGAATACCACTATGCTAGACTATACAGGAACTGTTTTTCTTACTTTACAAACGAGGATCACGATAATGATGATGAAGATCGTCGAATTTGCCTTAAAGTTTTTACAAATTTTGTGAATCATCCTATACGAGCTGACACCTGAGCAAAGAAAAGCTAAACATTAACAGAATATTTACTAATAAGAATAGAAAACAATCCAACCATCGGCATAAAAAAGATAATAGTACATTGCATACAGTGAATAGACAAGAGTTAGAAGTATCTTGATCCCTAAGCAATAGCATATAGAACAAAAGATATTAGTAATAATAAGTTTCGGCTCTGCGATTTTCTTAAAAAATCGATTTCAAACTTATTTTTAAATTTAAAACTCTTATATCTCATACTATACACATTCTCTGTGAGGTCAATTGGTATGTTGTTTTTTAACTGTTTTTCCTGTTGGTAATCTTTCTTTTTTCATTTTGTTGCTGCGACTAAACCATATTAACTCCTTTAATTTTCATATGTCTCATTGCGTAGTATTGAAACCTTTACTGCTCTTCTTAGAAATCAAATTTTCATTGGGTATACTTGATTCTTACATATTCTGTTATCTGTTATATTTTGGCCTGTATATCTATATATTGACCACTAACAGCAGGTATTCATAGTTTCAGTTTCATTTTCCTGAAACTTCACCTAAAACAAGGCTTTCCAAATATTTTTCTATGTTATGCCTATCTTTCCTGATAGCTTTTAAACAAACATTTAAAACTGATATTAATTCTTCGTTCTTTTCCGGTTCTTGAATATGTTCGCAGTCTTTTCTAAAAGTAGTATTCTAAAATTGTTCGTCTAGTGCCAGTATTTCTCACGTTGTCTTACATATCCTTTAATGTACGAAAGAATAAATGAAGAGAGCGAACAGAGGTGAAAAACGAATGGACCCCGACAGATACTCGCGATCAGATTCGATTTATGCCCTGGAAATTTGGAATTATCGGCGTCGTTGTTTTCAGTTATTCTAAATAGTTCATTCACATTCCTATTTAAAATTGTCTTTTTAAAGACATTTCTCTTCTATTACGCTTTATTAATCATACAATCATATTAAGAAGACTACATAGTTTGTCAAAATATTTTATATCAACAACTTTAGCTCAATACTAGTTACATCTTAATCACAAAACAAACGCTTCAGTACACTTTTGCATACAATTTCTTTACAAGTATTTCCTTCCTTAAAACCCGAAGTTTGCACTGTAACTGCAAAGCATCGTCTATCCTTTCCGAATCTTGGTTCAAGTACCATTACGTTATATATTTTCAGAAATATTTAATAGAGAATTGTTATAGCTCGAACAGTTGCTGTTCTAATACCACTTCACTGCTTCTGCGAAATAAATAATTTAGAACACGGTCGAAGTCTAAAAGCAGTACATATACTTCCATCCAGCAAATATCTGTAGAACTCCAGAGCTTTGATTTTTCCAGCAATAATTTTTGTTGGAAACTACAAAATATGTAATTCTAGAAAATAAAGGAACGACGCGTTTCACCAACTACAACTTTATAAAATAACTCTATATTATATATAATTTTATTTATTTATTTGCACACATGCATATACACGCAATTACAAAATCCGATAGCTGACAAAAATCTGTACAAAATAACAATTAGGGTAATTATTCATTTTTTGTATTTTAGATGGATATCGTTGTTTACAATTTGAATACTTAATATTGTTGCATGAAAATGTAACAGGTAATATCTGAAAATTTCAGTATATTGGTAACGTTATACTAATCCCGATAACGTGAATTATTATGACTTAATTTGTGTACGTAGGTCATAGAACTACGTAGTTATTACAGAATTAATTAATTATTTTATGATATTAGTGGAAGTACTAACTTTACTCCGCTAACAGTCTGCAATATATACGAGGTGTGTTCAATTGAAACCTATCTTTGCTTTATAAACAATTTATCCAACAGTTAAATTACGGTATATAGTTACCGTCGCAATTAAGGCACCTATCCCATTATTCACCTAACCGACGTATACCCTGCTCATAGAATTCTTGTGGCTGCTCATTGAAGAAGTCTTCCACAGCTATCTGTACTTCTGCGTCAGACTCAAAATGCCAACCTTTTAACGCCTTTTCGAGCGGTCCAAAAATATGGAAATTGCAAGACGATAGATCCGGGCTATAGAGTGGATGCTCTAAAACCCTCCATTTCTTTCGTTGAAGATATTCTATTACCACATCAGCAAAATGAGGCCTAGCATTGTCGTCATGCAAAATGACCCCGCGCATAAGTTTTCGTGGACGTTTTCGTCTTATTGCTTGTTGAAGCTTGTTCAACGTTACATTGTACAGATTTGCATTGACATTTACTCCAGGTTCCTTCAACTCTATCAACAAGGGTCCTTCAATGTTAACATCACCTTGCCTGCAGAACGTTGTGCTTTAAACTTCTTCCGTGGTGGTAAATCTGAATGTTTCCACCGCATCGACGATAACTTACTGGATGGCTCGTAGTAATGGCACCAAGTTTCGTCAACAGCAACTATTGACAGACGAAAGTCATCACCATTTTGCCTATAGTCTGTGAACTGTTGCAGAGATAAACCCATTCGCAAACATTTTTGTTCATTAGAGAAGAGACGAGGAATCAATTAGGAACAAACTGTGCTGTAACCCAGGTTACGAACAATACTATGGACAGATCCTACACCCTCACGAACAATTTCTGAAATTTCTGTAATTGAAATTCGACGATTTTCTCTAATAAGGCCTTCCACACATGGCATATTATTTGCTATTAATGCAGTACACCTTGCATCTGGTCGCGGCCCATTCACAGTCACCTCTTTTCCATTCTTAAATTTTCGGCACCATTCTTTCACAGTTGGGTAGGCACTTCATGCATTTCCATACACTGCTTGCGTTCGCGTATGAATTTGCAATGACGGCACGCCCGTACATCCTCAGGGCTAAAAAATTTTAGGACCGGATTTTCCACAACAAACATCAAACAAACGTCATTTCAAAATCGAAGTTTTAAAAGTCAAAATTAAATTCAAAAGCCGGAAACTTATTAATGTGTTGCTTACGAACACTACAAACATTAAAAAACGTCATTTGAATTATTGCATTTGTTTCCAAGTTTAAGTTGATCAAAGATGGGTTTCAGTTGAACAAGCCTCGTAATATACAAGCTTCAGGTGACCTCCACCAACTTTAACTCGGATGTTCTCGCCTGGGGAACTTCTCTTGTTTAGTATGTATTTAAGCAACATTTGCATTAACTATTATGTATAAACTTGGGAGATAAAGATTC
>JABXWE010051431.1:0-20784 GCA_014611495.1 Limonius californicus | reverse complement strand
TGTGTTGGTTACTTTTTAATAAAGAAGTTTTTAAATATAAGTCATTCTTTGTGTACAGGACACCATAGCATATGCCTCAACTGCAATTCCAGTCAAACAAGAAACAACTCTGCTTTTATGTGAATCTAAAGAAAACTTCCACAAAAGAAACAACCCTTATGATGTGATTTAATATGCATGTATCCTTTATTTATATAAATAATTAATTACGCTACGCAAAAACCATCTCAATATATATATATATATATATATATATAATATTGTTTTTCAATAAAAAATCAAAAGTAAAGATTACTTACTACTAGTACCTAAATTTCCAAGCAATTTTCTTCGTACCCGGTTATACCACAATGTAAACATATTCATGTCCAGCATAATGTTACACGCTGTGCCGTTTCCATGCTCTACTAATATATACTCGACCTGTATATATATTTTTTATTGTCAGTTCCCCAACTAGTATTTATGCAATGTACAAAATCTTAGAACACTTTCCCTCGATTGTAGGATACAATGCAAAGCATATAATTATAAAGTAACCACTTACTATATCCACATCCGACGTGGATGTTGCTTTATCCCTATTAAACGCTATTGTTGCCCGATATGATGCTAAACGAACTGTAAAGCAATATGTTGAACTCGCACCTGAATAATACTTGTTCTGTATTGTGAGTTTGTGTAACCATTGGAAAATTAATAGCTTTAAGTATTTTCTGGAAGTTCACATATAATCTTATGTGAATCTAGAATGAGAACCCCCTGGCAAGAACGTGGAAAAATAGATATCTCCCAAGCATTTTACGGTTGTCACTTTAGCATCAAGTAGCAGAGCGGTAGTTCATATATTTGAATTTTTTTAAGTACTATCCACATTGCCACCTCTATAAACAATTTGTTTGGAGGTCGTTCAAAAGTTAACTATTCTAAAGACACATAAATAGTTAGCCTACGAAAAGATATTTAAAACGCTGCAACTTGCACATCAACTTTGTGCGAGGGGAACTCAAAAACATATCTACTTAGCCATGAAACAGAAGAGACAGAAAAATTTTAAAAACTTTATTTTTTAATATAACATCCATCTATATCAACGTACTTATGCCATATATCCGGAAATTTGTTTATACCTTCAGAAAAAATTCCAATGAAATTAGTTACACCAAAATTTAACCTTGTAATAGGACGGAGCTTTTTCTTCGTACACACATTCCGTGTTCCAGTTTTACAACATTCATTTTTAATACAACTGAACACAATATTTATGAAACAGGTGTGCTACAAAATTTCATATACAACTGTCAAAAACTTGCGAAAATATAACATTAATAACATAGACCGCTCAGGCACTATTTTTTTGGCTAAGTAAATAAGTATATAAGCTCCAGTCGTAACAACAACATAATTATAACTAGTCTATACAGACTTGAGAGAGGTGGGCTCGAATTGTGAGACGTACTATATAATAAATCCTAAGCGTAAATATTCGAGGAAACCGTTTATACAGGATGTCCCTTTGGGGTTTATATTTAAAAATAACATCAGTTTGCGTTTTAAAAAGTGCCAACGCAAGGAAAATAGTAGACATTTGTTTATTTAACTTAACTGCTTTAATAGGTGGCGAGAACAAACTATTACACATGTTCTCTATAAACCAATGTAATGAGCCATAATTTCCCAGCAAAGGAAATTCTATTTCATGTAGTAGACATATGGAAATCTATCAAAACGATTTTAAAATCGTCTTGGGATAGTAAATTGATAAACCTCGATATAACGGACTAACTCGGGCGAGGGGGTAACCGCTAAAGCCGAAAGTCCGTTATATAATAAAGTAAGTTTTCCGAATACGTATGTTAAAAAAATAACAAATTAGTTAGTTTACCTGTTTTTACCTATGCAGACCGTTTGTCTTAAAATTAGGTACGTATGAAAAGTATAATTTCACGGAAACGTTTTTTATACATATCGACAACAGAACGAATTACAACGGGCAATCACATGCTAATCATTCCACGAACATTATTTACAAGCGATGACTTTTGAATTTAAATACAATTCATTAAACAAGTTGTAAATATGAAATATTTATTTATGTTGGCGAAATTACTAGTATTTTACCAACATAGGGCCTATTCGATGAAAATAATTAAAAATAACACTTAGTTAAAATCATTTTAATACTAATAGGGTGTTAATTTTTACATTTGACATACCGACCGGAAATTTAGCCTGTTAAATCGATGTCTGTAAAATCGTGGGTTTATTCCATTAAAATGTGTAGTATAATATAGAGTCATACACTACCTCTTAGATAATATACTTACTAGGGAAAAATTCGTTATTGCCTATGTAGAGTGAGCTTTTTATAGACGAACAATAATGCAAATAGGTATGCCACGTAGATGTAATGAAACTGGTTTCTAAATGCTATAATTATACTTAAAAAACCTCAAGAGCGGTTTAAATAGAATTTTATTCTTTGAAAGCATCGTCACTTTAGATCGCATGGTAGGCCAATATTTATCATTTTAATAAATAAAAGCCCTGCGATAAGTACCTTTTAATAATCAGAGAAGAAATAATTTTGGCGTTCCTAATTTATAGATTATTTAAGAGTTTATGACCAAGAATGTACAAAATAACAATAAATTCTAAGTATTCAAAAAGTATTACCAAACTAGTAACACTTACAATGTAACTTTTGGTACTAAACGTAGCCACGTAGCCTCAAATTGGTTTCACACTGTACTAGGAAAACGATTTTACAATATTTTCTTTATTAGTTAACAGTCGTTATAGAGCACGTTTTAAGTGCAAGAAAGTAAGCAGTACAATTATACGACGGTACGGTCTGAAGAACTAATGAGACTAAAGGATCGAAAATTGGGGCAAATAAGGCTGTACCCACGATCCGCGGTCAGCAACTGAAACGTTCATTCTTATTGACATTTAGTGCGAGTGTCTATTCGATAACGTTAATACATTTCACTCGACAGCAACTTTTATAAGGAGGGGTAGTAGCAACGCATAAAAAAATGGTAGAACGAAATCTCGAGTAGTGTTTCGCGATCTAATTTTGACCTAAACTTAACGAAAACTCTAAGCACGGTTACGGAGAGCATGCTTAATCGAAGGTGTCGGTTTCTAGATGGAAATAAGATACCGATAATGAGACTTACTGAAGGCGAAAGAATTGAAGCTTTAATGAAAAAAAACTTTTTTTACTTTGGTGTTTTACTTCGGAATTTCTCAAAACAGTTTGCAGGACGTACTGAGAACGATAGACTTCAATCGTTTTTACCACTCATTGCTAGAGCTATATCAACATCTGCTCGAATATTGGCACTTTCATTTCAATACATTTTGGTAAATATCTCCGTTATTTATCAACCGATTTTGAAAACTTTTTGTGTGTGTGTGGGGTGTTGAAAATTACATATCTAAATGACAATTTAAAAATACTTTCGTTACTTTCGGGAAGCACTGTATGTTTATGAACAAATTATTTAATACCATTAGCACCTTACTGATTTTGAATGCGCTCCATAGGAAAAATACAAATAGAATGTTTTAATATTCTGCTCCCCAAGTTGAAAAACGTTTCCAAAACAAGGTGTAGGCAGAAGGGGAGTTAAGTCTACTTTTTACTTTTGGAATACTAAATCAAATGATAAATTTGAAAAACTCCAAAATAATTTATAAGATTGGCATAATAATACTACCAAATCCGATGCGGGAACGGCGCGCGGGATATTATTACGGATATGCTTTGTAAAGAGAACTTTGGTAATTCGAATCCTCGCTTCAGTTAAATTTTTGTTAATTATTTTTTTCTGAAAAACGTCTTACCATATATCTATAAATCCAACTGTGTTATTAATCTCTAAAAACACATCATACAAAAATACATGCATTTTGGGGTTTCATCAGAATCTAAATAATGAAGCAGTTTTATTTAAATATTACAGTTACTATTACACATTTAATAATAACAATTAAATCGTTTAACGCTAATTATTAACGCTAATAAAAATTTAAATATAATCAAAGGTTCGAATAAATTACCATCCGCGTTCAAACAGTAACCCAAACGATTATAAAATAATTTCCGCACTTGAACAAGCGTTTTTGGTGTAATTTATCTACAATATTCAAAAATGTTGTGTATTTAGAAAATAATAACATATTTGGTTATACAAAAATAAAACATTTTGCATAAAAAATAATTTAAAAAAAGTAGATGGGAGGATTCGAACTCCCGAAGGTCGCATTACAAACCCAATGCTTTAGCACTACGCCACACTGACGGCAATCGTGCATCGGATTTGGTTATATTACTGTGTAGTATTTTTTCAAACTTTTTCAGATTTATCGCTTAATTGGTATTATAAACATAAAAAATTGATCGAATCTCTGGAAAATGAACGTCTATTCTACGTACACCTTGTTTTTGTTTTGTACGTTTTTCAACTTGGGAAGCGGGAAATTGACGAATTCCACAAACGGATTTATTTACCCTATGGAGCGTATTCAAAGTTAGCACACGGTATATATATATATATATATATATATATATATATATATATACAAAATGAAGAAATGATATATACATATATATATACATATATATATATATCATTTCTCATTAAAATGCAGCTGAAATTCGCGGTAAAACATGACCGTTACTTTGAAATATATGGTAGCTGCCACGACTCAAAACAGCATGTGTAGTAAAATTAAGAGCATCTCTATAGCTAAGGTTTTATTATCTGTTTCATTTAAACAATAAAACCACGAGAATATGGTTAGTTTATATAAAATATACCTACTATCCGTAACAAACTAGCTGGCTAGGCTTGTACGCTAAATGTATGCGTAACTTGAATATTTTGTAATTATTGAACGTTTGTGTTTAAAATATGCCTATGTTAACGCAAAAATGTTTAATAACTCGCAACTAAGACTATTACGTAATAATAATAATCTGACGTTAAAAATTTGATTACCACGTATCATCTAGCTACTCTACAAGCATGAAATGTTACACGTCTGGTATGCTGTGCGAAAACGAGTAATAATATAAGAAACCAACAATTATGTTGCACCTGCTCTGAACTCGGGTTTAAACTAATGAAATAAATCTGCAAAGCAGACAACTGACAACAGCAATATTCATTATGTTTTAGTTAATTTTTATATTATCACGCAGGAAAATAACTATATAGCGAAAACAACTTTTGTGCAATTCGCCGTCGTCTCAAGTCGCTTTAATTTGTTTCATAAATACTATACATAAATCGCAATTTTTAATTCAATAATATACACATTTATACAAATTTATGCGGAAATGCAGTAGGTACTACTTGTAGTATCATCGAACACGCTGTTAGAACTTGATTAATAGCCTTGGACAGGATATTTGAATATAAATATATCCAAGTGCGCATTTTATTCAGGATGCTGGATACGCGAGCACAAGTAGGTAACCAAGAGAAAAACGTGAGAATATTAAGGAAGTATTAAAAAACTTCAGCGCGTTTGAACACACCGGGAAGCCTAAACCAGATATGAAATCTTGAAACGTCAAATAATGTAAGGATGCTGTAATACTAAATAACCAAACACAATCGCATTTTATTTAAAAGAGTCTACGTAAACTCAAACCAGTTTGCAATTATTAAGCAGTTAGCATATGGTGATATAAGGTAAGATAAACAATAATAGTCGTTTCCTGTGTACTTTATACAGTTAAACGAGATGCAATTACAAAAGCTGTCCTTGCTCTGTATGTGATAAGCGGAGTGGGCAGTGAGCAAGCACACATATCTGTTGGTGGATACAAGCTCCGCAATGTAAGTAGGTTGTTATCGCAAACCAAGTGCATGCAACCGAGAATGGCTGCCCCACGTGCCCCCACGTGAAGTACCCCTTTCCGTCTAAAAGGGCACTTAAATTATGGCCGACGATACCGTAAACTGATTATCCTGAAAGTTGCAAATTCCACACGCACATTTCGTTCTGATTTGACACGTTACTTTACGATGTCATGAAAGGTTTTGTGCAATCGCTATTAAACACATTATTGCAGCAATAAACAGAATCGGAAATGAAGACGCAATCAAGCTTTTATGCACCATTACTAGCACCAGTCCCTCTCTGCAAAGGGTACTAACTGCAGCTAAGTCGTATTCTTGCTCAAACACGATCATGAAAACTGCAACTATAACATCTATATAAAAGACTATACGAATAGCGCGCACCTGTTCTCCACTTTCTGATTAAAATCAATAAGGAACTAGTTTTAAGGTATATCTTGCAAATTCAATAATTCGTAGTTAATGCCTAAAATAAGCTTCCACATTTTCCATATAAAAATAAGTGAATTACTTCCGTATAACACACCACACTACGCTCTCTCGAGAATGAAACCCCTAGAGTGCTCTTAAAATTCTGAACTATTTTCTACTATTAATGAGACTGGCGCTCTAGCTACTGCTATTACTTGATTTATATGAGGATAAAGAATCACGTGAACAACTGCGAGAATCATTATATTAAATTAAAATTTGATCGTATCTAGGCTAATTTTCTACCAAGCCGTATAAAAATGGTAACTTAGTCACCCTAGCAGATTGTCTTGATATTTCCTAAATAGGCCTCTGTTACAAAATAATGCGAATAAAGTATGCCTGTAAATTGTAAAAGACGTTTTATAAATGCCACCAAAGATTAGCACAAAAATTTGGTTTCACATTGCCATTCAAAAATTCTATTAATATAGGAGGATGACCCGCAAGTTGCAGTTTATAAGCACCCTTTATAAATCGCATCGAGATTATGCCTTGCTTTCTTTCGTGCTGTAGTATTTTTACTGCGTTGTATCTAGTAAACGTAGTATAGGCCAATCACATTTTACTTTCATCAACAACAGAAATTGTAAGTACAGTACCCGTATTTTATGGTTTTATATACAGTACTCTATTGTTAACAGTTCTATGTGTCAAATGCATTTTTATATAATGTACTGTATGTACGAAGGCAATTTTTCAGTAAAAAGCTTAAATCATATTATTCGTGTTTTTCAGTTATCCGGGCACATTGATCGGGCGATTAGCACGAATTATCGAAAGTTTACTGTATGTGTAAGTGTTAGTTCCAACAATGTGTAGGTGATCTAGTATATCAATAGTTTCAAAAAATAATAATCACAATTTCAACAGTTTTTATTTGAGTTATTGTTATTCTTTTCATAATATTTTTATTTTTATATTAATATGAATTTCAAAGAAGTAAGGCGAGAAACGATTATAAATCTATAGTATTAGCCATTATCTTCATATACGGCTTTGTACTACATACAATGTTTTTATACTATATTTTTCACCAGAAATGGCCCCTTCTTGTGTATTTCACATAGAACACCCTGTACAATTTCTACATTACTAGTAAAACTGATTTTCACTTGTTTTTGGCAATTTGCAGTATAAAATTACATCTAGAATATTAACATTTTAAAAATTTGTAGAGGGCATCACAATTATATTGCAGCAATAATAGAAAACTAGTTTGGGAGTTCATTCTTTTTATATCATCTTATGAAGTTACAAAAGTTATAAAAAAATTTAAGAATGATTCTTTCTTTATTCTAAATATTTTGAGAGTCCGCCATTTTCACAATAGTTTGCATTCACAATAATTTTGTAACTTCTATTTTCTACTATACAGGAGCATGGATTTTCAATTACTCTCTTTAACAGAGAAGCCATTGACCGGCAAATGAAACGTCGATTATTAACATTAATATATACCAAGTTGCAGGTACCTATCTTCTTGTTTATTAAAGTGCTACATTTAATATTACTGTGGCACTGGTGATTTTGTTGAAATGAAAAAATTCCAGACAAAGGCTGTGATAAAATACCTTTTTAGGAAGGGTTTACCACCGCAGGAAATGTATGTATGTATGTATGTATGTATGTATGTATGTATGTATGTATGTATGTATGCATGTCCGTAGTGTTGCGTGATTCTACCCCACCGTATCAACTAATTAAGAATCGGTGCCGAGATTTCAAATTAGAAAGGAAGTCGTGTGAACATGCACCAGGTGCTGGCCCATCAAAAACTGTCATCACTAAAAAAAATTTTGATTTGGTCCATGATATGGTACTGAGTGATCGGAGAATTACGGTCAAATAAATTGCTAAGACATGTGGCTTTTTTGTTGAAAGCGTTGCGAATTAATGGTCATGGATTTGGATGGACTTTTGGAAAGGTTTGTAACTGCAGATGAAACCTGGGTGCAGCACTTTGATCCAGAGTAAAAATGACAAGAGTATGGAAAGGCAACTTCGTGGTTCCCCGCCCCAACGAAAATTGCTTGTGACTTTCTCGGCCAAAAACATAATGGCTACAGTGTTTTGGGATTCTGAAGGAGTTCTCGCTGATGCTTTACCACGTGGTCACACAATAGCGGGAGGCTATAACACAAAAAAGCGTAGAAAATTGAAAGCGGCGTTGTTCCACCAAGACAACGCTCCCACTCACAATAGCTGTGTTCCTATGGCTGCTATCCACAATGCTGGATGCTTGAAATTTAAAACAAACCCTATGTTTGCCAGATCTGGCTCTCAGTGACTATCACCTGTTCCCGAGTTAAAAGAACATGATAATGAGTGGTTTGCAGTCCAATACAAAGAGTTTTTTTCTAAAGGCATTATGTTGAAGTGCTTCAAAAATACAAACTAAAAAAGTGGTTTCAAATGTCTAAATCACTGTCTGCTATATCAGCGTCAATAAATGATGAACCACCCTCATACTATGCAATTTATTCCGATATATAAGTATAGTTTTCTAATAAAAATCGTTTAGGTCAAAATTTTCAAGAAATCCTAATGTATTTACTTATGAAGCTAGAGATTTCAAGCTGAATCATTCTAGACGCCCTAGAGAATTAAACACTCGGGTTTAAAAAATTTGTTAACATGAAAACAATATGGTAAAAAACATTTCTTAGTCCGGCTTCGGATGAATTCAGTGAAACAGTGAATTTTCGTTGTATCACATCATGTCAAATTGCATTAAAATCGGTCGAAGAGTTCCTAAGCTATATAGTGTCACATGCGTACCATAGATACATACCAATCTTTTGGAAAAAGTTCTTTATGGGTTCCTAAATATCCATAACCTTATTCCTACTCATCACAATTTTGAAAATTTTGATCATAATATACTTTGATACTATGAATATGGGAAAGTAAAATCCATATCCAATCTCACTATTATCGTAGAATACTTTATTTACAGAGCAGATTACAATTTATATATTGTTATTTCAAATGTAATAAATACCGAAATATTCTGTTGGGATGCCTAGCTGTTTGAAACTAATCGTAATTAAGTAGAAGTTTACGGACGGGTTGATAAATTAAACAGCGTTAATCACAGCAACATATCATTTAGAATATAAAAGTTGCTGCAGTAGTTTAAATGGTTCAGGTAAGTACACGTATCTATCAGTGTAGGGTCAAACAGAATTCTGTCATTTGTGGCAATGGTGAGTTAAATATTGGTTTAAGCCCTTTTGAAGGTAGCATAAACAACGTGAAGAAACCAAAATTATTAAATGCAAAATGTAATTCAACGTACATAAATGTAACAAAAATTTTTAAAATCTACACGTATCAATATGTACATCCTACTGTATATAATTATGAATATATGTTCATTATTTCTTTACGTGAGTTACCAAAAACCTCTAGAAAGGTTTAAGCGGTTTTAAAACGGCATATGTTAACGATTTAAAGTTTAAAGGTGTTAAATTAGATACTATTACGCAAACTATCAGATAACCTACTAACTGTATGCTTGTTAGCCTTATGAACTTTGAACACGTCTGCCAATTAAATTTTTTAAATTTCCGTCGGTCGTATTATTGAAAAACCTACTTCTCATACCAATAATTTTAAAATTGTAAAAAATTTGGACCACAAAAATAAAAAAAATTGTTTGGATTGGATTTAATCGAATTTGTTATTTAGCTGTGAATTAATAAATATTTAAAAACAATTAATCGAATACTCTATAGATTGTTTTTAATAATTGTAATTCCATTACTACTTATGAATACTATTAGTACTAGAATAAGTTTTAAACAAGTGATGCCAAACCCAACAAAACAAAATAAAATAATAGAATTGCTATTGAAGTTTGGATATGGCAATCATAGATGATTATATAAAAAGGTGCGGGCTTTATTTAATAATCTACCCCTAAAAATTAAATTGCAAAACACTGCTTCGATTTAAATTATTGAATACTTTTTCTAGATTTAATAAATTTAAAAAACTACTTCTGCGGTAGTTATTAGCTATTAAAACCGTTCATAAATTTAAAATTTGCTATGTAACCACGAACGCCTGTTCACTGGCGGTGATATCAGTCGACATACATTGTGTTGAGATGGTTCCCCTATTTTATATAAATTTATGTTTAGGTACTTGTTTTAATTCTTCGTACAGTGAAAATTCAAACTTAGTGTTTGTTGTTGATTATGTACTGCTAAAAGATTAAAATTACCTAAAAATATATTTGCAAATTTGAATGGCAATCATCGGCGCCAGGTTTACCATAATCCGATGAAAAAAATAAAGAAAATGATAAATATTAGATCAGGCAACAGGCAACCCTGCTTTGACTACATATTTCAACATTCCTTAGACTTAAACTTCTTAGAAGAATGTAAAATTGTAAGAATGACCAGAAGCATACAGTAAATGTCTACAGTAATATTTTATTTTATAAATAAATTGTTGTCGAGCTTTTGTCCTACGAGCAACCGGCGTAGTGAGTAAAGAGTTGGTAAGCATAGAGACTCGCGAGCAAATAGTAGCGAGCAAACGGCGGCCAGCAAGTGGACGGACACTCTGTTTACTGATGCAGCAGAACGTTTGAAAGAAACACTGACATTAAAACACGTTTAAATAATCTATCTATTTATTATGACCTGAAGCTTAATAATTTATTTCAATAGCAAATAAAAACAAGACAAATCGTCGAACTACAGAAAAGTATTTTTCGATGATAAGACGGACAACGTTCAAAGACGTGAATATTTTTCAAGTACAGTACAGTGTCTGTCGTGTGATAACATAACTAGCGATACTCATAAAACAAGCTAGTTTAGCATGTTATAAAAAGCAAATTGAAATGTGTATTGACATATTACGAAGAAGAATATTGCAAAATTGTCATAGTATGACATATACCAAAAAACATATATCAACGATATAACCTATTAAAAACCTGACAGTCGAAATTTAACAGTTTTTATCAGAGAATTAGAGATTAACAAAAGTGCTTGACAATTAATTTTTTGTAACATTTCGCAATTGACACTATCTTTTTTTTAAATTGCCGAACGCAACTCCATGGTTCCCGTCCCAGCCAACTTATGCCGGCTCAACACATTTCGTACTACACGAAGGTCTAACATACCTCAGACTAAGTTCCATGCCCCAACTACATTGAAGACGCTACAAACAACCTGGAAAACCCAGGATTTGAACCTGAGCGACTTTCGTAAAACAGCTTTCAAGTCAAGCGGTCCCATCTACAGTACCTTAAATGTGATTATTTGCAGTTGTATCTATGAGTAACGCCAAGTGCGAACGTTCTCTGTTATTATTTACGAAATACACTAGCATGCTAAACTTATAGATGGCAAAGTCAAAAAAATTCAATACATTTTACAAAGGTATTTTGTTTCTTTTTTATATTTGCACAACGTTAACAAACATAACTGTCGCTTTTGTCGGTATGGGTATGGCCTGATACAATATCAAATCTTCTTATTAAGACAGTATTTATTGAAAAAACTGCAAGTATACAAATATCACTTGCAGGCAAATATTAATGCAATTTAAATCATTTTAATTCAACCCGATGGTGCAGGCTACGTCACAAACGAGGAGAGCAGTAATTGATGATACAGCTCCATGATATTTTTCCTTGTGGAGATCTTTAAAATCTTATATACTTCAACAATGTTCAAAACATTGAGAACTTGCATGTTGTGTTCAAACGATTTCCCCTAAAATTATTTTGGGAGTTTCAGTAATACACAGGCTGCCAAAAACAAATAGACAACATTTTGAACATTTTTTTAGTTAAGGTTTATAATTAGTGGTGTCAGATTGTTAATCCTACTAAAACAATATAACATTCCTTAATTTCTGCTTTCATGAACGCTGTAATAAATATGCTCAAGGTTTTTGACACTGCAGAATTTTCATTCATCATTCTGTTATTAATATTTATTATTTCTAGCGGCAGGCGATGACCACTCCTACTGAAATAACAAACACTACTAAGCAAATTCAATTCTTAAACTGTAGAAGCTTTCTGTTCATAAATACGTGGAGGGTGTTCGCCAGACAAAAAATTATAAACTTTTATAAATATTAGTCACCCTTACTCAAAGCCTATGAAGTTAATACACATACATATAATATACATAAAAACACGACCAACAATATATAATTCAACCTGTCTAATTTGAAATCAGTGTGCAATCATGTAGACTAATACGTAACAACTAAAAATAATTAGGCGTTTCTTCAAATTTTTGTTTAAATAATAAAAATTGCTTACCGCTGATCTAATAATCAACGATACCACATGATACTGATTTTGATAAACCAATAATAGACGCCGCACCACTTATAAACCAAACCAAAAAATGCCAACGAAAGTCGTACAATTCATTTACTATATTTTAGAATAACCGTAAAATAGTTCAAAAAGATAAACATAAATATTTTCCGTTGCTTATGTGTGTTTATAGAACAGCACGTATGCGATTTAGGAACGAGCGCGTTATCCTATTCATATGATGTTCACTTTCCCCGTTCTAGGGGTCTTTTCAAGTCAGCTTAGTGAATGAACTCATAAACTACGATATTTTAGTCTACTTTCGAATTCGTGGGTTCGCTTTTCGGATTTTATCACCCTCAGGAGACGGATCAGAAAGCTACCTTAAATCCTTCAAAAATCGGACAATTACTACACTTCACAGTTGGCAGAAATAGCGAACGGTCACTTTGAAGTTTATAGCAGATTATTTCATAGAGACTTGTTACTTTAAACCCTTGAATATTCAGTGTTCGAAGTATTAAGTAAATTAACGTATTCGGATTAACATATATTAGAAGATGGCAGAAATAATTCCCAAGGGTAAAGTTATAAGGCCAATTTATTATTTATTTTTCGAAGCCAGCATATAATCGGCAAGTAATTGTCACTAAGCTATCGACAAATGTTCAATCTTCAACTGTAGGAAGCAAAACGCAGTTATCTTTTAATACCAATTTTTAAAATTGCGTGCCCTGTGAAAATAATAATCCTGTACGAAGTAACGTAAAAGACAGCATTTTGGCCTCAAAAACATTCCCTACTTCTTCCAGCAAATTTATATAATGCGTAAAATATAAATCTCTAATTTACAGAATCTTGGACAAAGTATCATACCAATAAACCTTGAAAAATTAGTATCAGTAGTCACCCTAGCAGATTCACGGCTCATTTTTTTTCAAAAAATAATGCTAATAGAGCATGTCCGTGAATTATAAACAATGTGAATTTAAATGCCAGTAAACAATTTAAATAACACGTATGACCAAGCAACTCAAATGATTATCAACACATCTAAGCTAAGTTGCCCGTATACCTTCCTGCTCGCAACTCGAAATAAAATTCCGACAATACATAATTCGTATGTAACAGCGGTGACTTATAAGTACAGCTCGAAACAATATACACTAAAAAATCTTAAAATATGCAATTCATATGCACTATAAAATTGCCAAAATATACAATAAAAAATTAATATATGCAACTTACATAATTTTTTGGAATAATCAGATAGATTTTTAATAATAAAATTTGTATTTACAAAAAAAAACATGAAATATTAATTGCTTTTACCCTTAAACATACAAATACGTCTTTTGATATATTAACTAATTACAGAAATCAATAAAAGTAATACTAAATTTTAGTTTAAAATCCTCATTCAACTGCTAGCATCAACCTTTACATATAATGGGTTTTTAGGCATATTACATTATAACTTTTCCAACAGTGCTATCTCCAGAATAGAACAGTTTTAGAAAACGCTTCCCGATTGTAAAGGTATCAATTCCGGAAGGAAATCGGATTTCGATTCTTAGAATCTTGAGTCAAAATCTGATTCTGGTAATCGATAATAGTTTCAGTGTTCCGAAATCGAAATTCAAAATTGGATTCTTAGAATCCAGAATAGTTTTGCGGATTTATACTGTCAAATGCAAAGTAAAATGTAAATGGTAAAACCAACAGCATTTCTGTTTATCATGAAGTATGATCGGAATCCGACGCTAGAATCTGCAAGCAATTCTCTATTCTAGAATCGGAATCTAATTAATGCTTATAGTATCGGAAATTGATTTTTTTTATTTTTCTTTTATTAATTCCCAAATGTATATTGAGAATCGGTTCTCAATTCTAGGACAGAAATCCAATTCCAGATTCTAGAGTTGGAATTCGATTCCCGATTCTATAATCCGAAGCCGATTCTCGACTATAGAACTGGTTCTGATTCTGGACGCGTAATCGCTATAGAGCATAATTTCAAAAAATACTTAAAAGGCTTTATAGATGAGTAGCAAAAATTAAACAATTTTTGCCGTCTATTCCCTCTTCTAACTCACGGATTAAAAATAGCAGAATAGAATTTTGGAAAATATCTTTTAACCAATTGCAGCAGTTCTCAAGGTTCTACATTTTTTCAAGGTTCTACATTTTTTCAACGTTTTAAAATTAATGGTAATTGCATGATCAGTTTTTACATGGGCGTTGAAAACGAATTCTTTTAAAGCTAGAGAATACCGGTAAAAAGTATGCTATTTGAATTTAAACACTTTAGTGGATTCGCAGTTGAATCTAATTTTCTAAAGAACGAATCCTAACAAATTTCTCTCAGTTCCGGAAACTGTTTAGTATTGCTTTGATCAATTATCGTTGTGCACCACCATTCATTCTTATTATAATTGAGTGAGTTCTGCTTAAGCATTAATTTCTTTAATTATAAAAAGAAATTTTCGTGATGTGATTTTGAATGATAATAATTACCATAAACCATTTTGTAAATTTTGTCTGTTTCGTGTAAATATACACAATCTCCACAATAAATTGGGAGAACTGGAAGCAGCTATTATGGCCAACTCAGAAAATTACAAGTTTTACGGCAGCTGTCGCACAAAACACTAGTCTAATTCGTATGTGCTGTAAACTGTGAAACTAAATGAATACTTTTCTGCATTTAATTTTTGCTGTCCTAGCAATCTTGGTAGGAAGACGTTATTTTTTCTTAACAGAAGGGGTAATAAAATACAGAGAAATCTTGAAAATCACAGCCCCAACTAAAGAATGGGTGTGTGAGATTTCATCGCTAGAGGCACTCGACTATAAACTCATGGCTATTGGTACCTACAAGTCCCTATTAGTAAGTTTTCACAGATTTAACCAGATTGTAAACCTTCTACTTACTCTAGTTGAGTAAGAAATATGCTTTAGTAGGCAATTTTAAAGCAAACCTGTTAAAAAGTAGTTGTTCTTACACCTTCAATCATCATCAGATTCCACAACCCAACAAGTGAATATACGGCGTAAAAACAATTATTTTCATAATACATTTATAAATTGTGACCCGAGCTTGCTACTAAATTCGAAAATTACTTGTTGAGATTGCAATTCGACCAACAACCTCATTGCCTTAGGCCCTTCAAGAGGATCCTAAAACGACCGGGCTACCAAAAATTAAAGTCTAGGCATTATTCTGACAGAAAATCAGATAAATTTTTAGATTGGAATTGCGTGCATTACGTTCATAAAGAATGGCAGTTTCTAATAAGGTAAAAGTTTCATAAATTTGTTCCACATATGTCGTAAACGTAGATTGATTTTACCGTGTTTTTGGACTACTTTTCGCAATTTTTTTATCACATGTGCTTATAGTTTTGTGATAATACCTTATATCACCTTATTTCATTCGTGGTTATGTTGTCTACTAGGTATAGAAAAACGCAACTGAAAAGGTCGTCTATTACAGAAGCCTATTTTGAGTATCCCATCAAGACAAAACATTTTTGCAATCTAATAAAACTGAATTTTTATTACAAATATAAATGCAGAAAATAACCAAAAATATTAGTACTGATGATTCTAATGACATTGTGTATGTCTAATATATAGAAACATACACCAATTACCATTCAAAACAAAAATCAGCAAAGGAAATGGAAATTGCGAAAGTCTTAGAAACGCAAGAGGATAAGAAGTTATAATACTTAAACATTTGAATACTATAGAAATAACAACACCTGCCCAGCCCAGCTGGAAAAAGCAAAACCATAGAAAATAATACGAACTATTAAAACCTGGACCTTTCAACATCCTGAAAATCTACCTTTAAGGAAATGAGGGACCCATTTCATAAACTGGCAAATGATAATAGAAAAGACACACCTGATAAAGTATGCGTCGAATCAAATCTTTTCTGTAAAATATTTAGCAAAACTGGCCTTGTCCTCAAAAAACGTTTCCTAAAGACGTTTCAAACAACCATCGTATGCAAGTACCTACTTTGCTCGTATGCTAATATGTTTCCTGTTTGAGAAGGTGAGAAAGCACTGGAACTATTCCTAACAAAACAAGTTATATAGGACTATAATGTGCGAAATCCAAATAAATTCGGTTTTGGAAAAGGGTGTTCTACTTCTACGGGTATTGATAAAGTATGTTCTGTCGTCGTATAAGGCATGGACAAATTTATTGAAGTCATTTAA
Source organism: Limonius californicus (assembly GCA_014611495.1). Classification (NCBI taxonomy): domain Eukaryota; kingdom Metazoa; phylum Arthropoda; class Insecta; order Coleoptera; family Elateridae; genus Limonius; species Limonius californicus. The sequence continues at coordinate 3,898 of JABXWE010051431.1, read as the reverse complement.
TATGACCTTTCAGTAAGGAGGTCGACCGCGTATTCTTATTGAACAGCTATGAAAGCTAAAGTTCTGCAGGAACAGTTGTGAACCGCCGCAGCCCTATTTGGAAAATAGGTATCACTATAAAGCAATGGCGGCAGACAGTCTATCTTACGCATTTGGAGGCTAACAGAGCTTTATATTCAGACCTCTGCTTTTCTTTCGGAAATACGTTAATAATATATAAGTGCAAATTTCAGACAAAATGTAATACTATTTGCAGACGGTACGGCATCATCCTGAATGTTACATCAACAATGAGACGTTCACTAACTTATCCGATCTTTCTCAAACTGTTCTCCAGTTATTTAGAAAGCGCCGTTCCTGTTTTGAAAATGAAGGTGGTTTTTTGTTACTCAGTGTATCCAACTTGGTTTACGAAAACAATGGTTTTATTTTTTACCTTATATTACTGTATGAACGAAAAGATCACACCCATCGAGGAAACAAATATGTTTTCGACATACAAATCATGGCGAAATACATTTACCACAATTTTATAAACTATATTACTCCTCTGACTGTTTATATATTTACACGCATGAAATTGTTAATACTAAGAAACAGTGATTAATTTTATTTTTGTGTTTTTGGGCCTTACTGTAAGCTGTGAGCATTTCGTATAGTAGAGTGACACTAAATCCATCTTCTAATCTATCACGTGCACATGAATTAAACATTTCTTGTTACTGATTTTCAGAAACAGCTACTAATTGTGTGCGGTAATAATTCATATTAATGTAAATGTAAATTTTAGATTTAGGTGCTATCTCCCTCTACAGTACTTTAGCTGTCGAGAGAGCTTAGTGACCTCCTCTCCTATGCCTACTGTTTTATGCGCGCTCCGAATCGCGGGAAGCGTCTTGCACTTCTTCTCCAGTTTCTTCAGTGTAACAGTCCAACGGACCAACGGCGTATCGACATTATTGATGCATTTTTGATGAATTTCTACCCACATATTTATATAATTAAATAAAGACCAACTGGCTATTTGGTTTTACGCTAAACGCAGTGACAAAATTGAACATTTGAAGATACCAACATCGGATGTACAAGATTAAATTCTATTACTAGAAGTACTAACATTTCCCTTAACTATACAGTATTAATATCGATTTAGATTAACAAGATGTCAAAATAATACAAAGTAACACTTTTTCTATCGGCTGCAATCTACTAAGATTTTATTCTAATACCTAAGCTATAAGTGGCACATTTATTGAACATTTATGTATGTAGGTAAAATATCGGTCAGTAACAAACCCTACTGAAATCGACCGTTTTACTATTTAGCCCCTTGAGAACGTTTTCCTTCCTATAAAATTATATCTAGCCGTAATTCTCTCTTTAAAAAAATCTGTATATTTCAGTATAAAATAGAAAAACAGAAAATTATAGTGAAAAATAACAACTTCAACATACAAAATATTAAACAAACAAATAGAAAATTAAAGACAAATTTTAATCATTTTATGTAAGTGCACTATTATACAGCGCTGATATGCAGACGCGATGAATTGCAGCAAGTCGCTGAACTACAGAACGCTGTTTTGCAAAGCACTATTTTACAAAGGTGCTGAAATTCAGACCACTCCTTGTCAGAAACGGTGTTCTGTCCAAAACTTAAAGACTAATCGGTTTATTAGTTTACTACACATTTACAATAAGTAAGTACGAAAGTTTTCTACAGTGTTGCAAAACCTACTTTCAGAAAGTGGCTAGCTAGTTACTAATTAATATTTGCAGATAAGCTACTAGACTACAGCAAATATTAAATCAGTTCTTACTACTACTTTGTCGCTACTCCATACAAATCTAATTTAATATTTTGAACGGTACGTTCACTCAGATAAACCACTTTAACTACTGTCACCCATGATTTCAGCCAACCAACTAGAGAAATAACTTGCTAGCTTCACAAACTAAACACCATAGTGAAACCGAGCTTCTGAAAATACCAGTGCAGAAAGTCTAGGATGAAATTTTATTACTACCGCCTCCGGGCTTCCTTCACCTTTGCTATTCGTGGTTACTTTCTAAGCCTGATGCTGTCTGTAACTGTAATATACACATATAGCAAGTAGTAAAATTTATGGAAATTTCAATTAAGAAAATAACAAAGATGATTTTACATAGAAGCTATTTTGAATTCTCGTTAAAACGTTGAGATAACATTGTATTGTCATATTTATCCTTCGAAAAAATAGCTAGCTGTGACTGTACTATCCTTGACACATAAGTTCATACGTGCATACGTCTCTTTGATTTCAAGTCCTCTTATTCGCACTGTAATGTACAAGAGATATATTAAATTTTATATGGCACACGTGAATGAACATTAACTAACTCCGATAGCACTATTTTGGATTCAAGAAAAATTTCAAATATCCAACGATATTTACTACGTGACCTATTTGGCAAATCTCTGTAAGCTGAAAGAGCTATCCAAAGAGCAGACTACGTATCGGTCGACTGACCACGGGCTCTTTTTCATGTAATGCGTGTTATACTTTTTGGTCGGTGATGATATAAACTCTGACAAGCCCGCCACCGTAGATCTAACTTCCAGAGCCGGTTTTTCAACATAATTGAGCTTTAGTAGATGGGCTCACACCGTTGGCAAAATCAGCACACACGATTTCCGAGCGGCTCAATTTCAATAAATATCTCCGGAAACTTAATTTTATAGAATGTGCCCACTAACTAATAATAGTACAGATTTGGTGTCGTGTTTATAGTTCAAATATAAATCTACAGATGAATGACAATTAAAAAAACAAAATAGTAATCTACGTAACAGGCAAAAGTAGTATAAAGTTATGGCTGTGGATGGACTTTCTTGACGCATTTATAAATGTTTAAACAATTTCAAAATTATTTTATTTTATTAACGCTTTCTACGAAGCTACAAAAAAGTAACAATACTCAAAATCAAATAACCTACAGTTTCTCTTTGCTGTTCAACTGCTGACTGATATAAGAAATGGGTTTTTAAAATTGCTGAACAGTCGAATCCATCTAAAATATTACTGCAGGCCTGTTTACAGCTCACTACACAGGGTGTTAGTAAATCGCTTAAAACATGTCGAAAAATTAATTTTTTATTTAAATGCGGGTATACAAGCTACAAACGTGGTGTACGTTAGTTTTAAACACTGCCTGCTATTTCTGTAAAGTGACATAACAACTGCTTTTCTTTAAGGAACAATCTTTATATTTTTATATATTTGAAATTAGTACTACAAATATTGTATGTCAAAGTACCCTAAACAACAATTTAGATAAGATATTTTTTTAATTCATGCCGTATATTTTTCTAAAGTAGGCAATATTGTTTAGAAATTATTACTAACTGATGTAGAAGCGTAAAACAAATGTTAGCTGCTTTTAAAATTGTAAGAAACTACAATAAAATATAGAGATAATTATATAGCCTGTAATGAATTCAATTTAAGATTTATATTTGGAAAAACAAAATTCGTACTAGATGAAGCATTATGCAATGAATTAAATTGCTAAATTCGACATACAGGCTGTTCAAATTGAAGTCGGCACTATTGCCAACTTTGTTACTACTAAAGATACGATGTTGGTTAAATTACCAAAGTAGTAGCGTTTTTTCTTCCGATTACGATGGTAGAATTTTAAAAACAATTGAACTTCGCGTTTTCGAGATATTAAAAAAAACAACATTTTTTAAATGGAATACCCTGTATATTTTTGCACATTTTAAACGATAATTTAATTTTAAACAAAATGTATTAATACATAAATACCCTAAACTTACAAATAAACGAACTACAAGCATTTAAAGGAAAATCATGTAGACATTGGCTAGTTATCGAAATATTAATACACTTTGCTT
>JABXWE010051429.1:0-14401 GCA_014611495.1 Limonius californicus | reverse complement strand
TAGCAAAATGTGAATAAATTAAATAATAAATGTGGAAGTTATATACATAAGTGATTATATTGATGATTTTTAACCTGTCCGCATTCAAACAGAAATTTGATTAATGATTATAAATATTTATAAATTTAAATGAAAATTAACGATATTGTTAAACCTATTTCAAATCTCCAAAAGCAATCACTAACAGTTTGTAAATTAGCTATCAATCGCAGGTGATTTCAATGACGAGCTACACTACAAACTTTGCTACCCCTACGATCATTATCTTAATTCAGTAATACAATTTACAGTTACACAACCTCTTTTTTGTCTAAAATACAATTAATAGACTTTTGGTAAAATAATTCTTTTCCAAATTGTCGAATTACCTAGACCACTATCAAACCTATTTTCATAATATAACAATTATATCTTACCCTTCAGAAAGCCAGGTTCCACTTAAGGTTTTCAAAGATGTATCCACAATGGTGTTTCTGTCTTGAAATGCAGCGTTCGTGGAAAATTTCTTACAATGAGACGGCTCCCCACCGACAAAAGTCACTAGAAAGACAAAGGTTGTGATATATTAATGTGTTTTGGACAGAGAACATGGGTAGTCAGCGCATAAATACTTAAGCCTGCAACAATATTCTTCCGCCGACGAGAAAGAAACTACCATTGAAATGAAATTTATGTAGACGTAATATTAAGTTGATTTGTATACAGGGTGATTCGTGGTTGATTATGAGACTACCATTCTAAAAATAGGCCTGTATACAGGGAGATTCGCGGTAGATTACGAGACTACCATTCCAAAAATAGGACTGTATACAGGAACATTCGTGGTATATTACAAGACTACCATTCTAAAAAATAGGCCTGTATACAGGGAGATTCGCGATATATTACAAGACTACCATTCTAAAAATAGGCCTGTATACAGGGTGATTCGCGGTGGATTACGAGACTACCATTTCAAAAATAGGACTGTATACAGGATGATTCGCGGTATATTACAAGACTACCATTCTAAAAATAGGCCTGTATACAGGGTGATTCGCGGTGGATTACGATACTACCATTCTAAAAATAGGCCTGTATACCGGATGATTCGCGGTAGATTACGAGACTACAATTCCAAAAATAGGACTGTATACGGGATCATTCGTGGTATATTACGAGACAGCCATCCCAAGAAATAGGCCTGTATACAGGGTGATTCGCGGTAGATTACGAGACTACCATTCTAAAAATAGGCCTGTATATAGAGTGATTTGAGGTAGATTACAAGACTACCATTCCAAAAATAGGCTTGTATACAGGATGATTCGCGATATATTACGAGACTACCTTCAAAAAAATAGGCCTGTGTACAGGGTAATTCGCGGTACAACAACAATATATACCAGAAGCCTCTGGTATATCTAAATTTTTATCGACGCGACGGTATTATGGATTAGAGATTCTTCTTTGATATGCTTAATAGTTTACATGATAGTGAGCGGGGGCTCCATCTTGCTTGTACCACATAGATTTCCTCTGTTAAAGTCATATACATGTCTACATTTGAAAACACTTTCAAACTATGTTTGACTTGAATGGTTCTTGACTTAAGACAAGTAAACTAGTCGCACGGCAAACGGGCATCTGTGGTTCATAATACCGTTAATAAAATGTAGACATCGCAGTACCTCGTGGTATGTATTTTGGGTTGCCTATTTTATTTATAATATTAAGCCTACCTACATAAATTACATTTCAATTGATATTCCTTCGTCTTCAACGGAAGAATATTTATTCTTGTGGGTTTAAAATATAATTTTAGTTGTCTATATTTGAAATGGTAGGTAGTAGTACTATCTCGTGAATCGTCCTATATATTTTGCTTTTATATATAATTATCCTCAAATTTAAGAAACATTAAAAAACTAAAGAGAATTGTTTGTTATTTGACTGCTTATCCTTTTTATTTTTCCTATACTGGTGTGTTTTTAATTTATTCCAGTAGGATGCTGAAATAACAGCAGGCAGGAAGAAGGGGACTAGGGTGTCATTTCAGAAAATTTTAAATAATCATTCGAGGGTAAATTGATGGATGAGGAATGTTATGTCAGGGAGAACCGCCCTCGCCTGCCCTTTCCCTCATAAATCAGTCTTAAATACCCTTCTGAATCCATATATATAACATCCTGGGGTTAACTGTTTTTTTGAATCTTAAAATAATGATCTCGGATAATAATGAGAATGTTAAACATCTATTTATAGACGAAATTGTATATAATTTGTAGAGTAAAATCAACATTGAGGATTTTAAATAAAGTAGCAATTGATGCTAGTTTTATTTTTTAGGGAGTGTTTTTGAAGGTCAATAAATTTATAAAACTTATAAGTAGAAAAATTCATGTTTATGAACAAATTGCACATTCAGTTATTCACATAAATTTAGCTTTCAACCTAATTGTTGATGTGTTTATAGTACAAAACGATCAACAGGATTTTTCATTAATGTTCGTTGTGGACAGCAAAATATGTGTCTTTACTTACGCTATACAGTTTATATCATTTACTATAATTATTTAATGATTATTAATGCACAGTTAAGTTGCTACAATTATTTATGATTTTTGATCATTTATTGCTGAGTACATAACTGGGTAACCTCAGAGACTTCTGTCTTCGCATGCGTTTCTCTCGGACCTTACATATAATAATCAATAATGTATATACTGCCTTAAGGTGACTAGTTATCACTGCATTCAAATTTTAGTTAAAAAGATATTCAATCTAAATCAAGGAGTCTGTAAAAAATGCACGAATCCTATACTTATTTTATCACATTAAAAATAAGTTTATGAAAGGAATTATGGCAGCTAACATAATATAAAAATAAAGAAAATTTATGTGATTTTGACACTATACACATATGTATAACATTGGACTAAATATGGCGTGTATACATTTTGAAACCATTGAGGGTATAATTCATCATGTAGAAAGTAGTACAGAATGAGTATTGAGCTTAAAAATATGTATCCGACTGTGGTTTCACATAATTTAAGTTGAATAATATCATTTTTTAAGATACAGAACAAAAACTGCAATGTAGTGATAGCTAGATGCCTTAGCTCAGCCTGTACTTCAATAATTATTAAAAATATTATGAGAATCCGTCCAAGTTTGTCAAGAAATTAAAATCCCGTAATCAAAATTCTAATGTTATGGATGTAGAAGCAAATAAAATTTGTGGTATCGATTAAGTTAGTATACAAAATGTTACATATTAAATTAAAGTACTCTTTCTGTTTCTGTTTTCCATAGGCAACCTTTCCCGAAACTCTGTTGATTGTACTTTATATAATTCTTACAGTAAGCTGAAGTACCAATCAGGAACTTAAACACAACATTTAGTGTTTGTTTTAGTTCTAGTAACATTCTATAAAAAAAATTCTTAAATTTGCTTCTTTATACAACTTGTTGTGAGTTTTAAGCCGAAAACTATTACATTTTTGTATCTACAAATTTGAAATTTCAGGAATTCAAGTAAGTACCAACATCTTCAGAAACGCGCTACAGATAATATTTTTGTTTCTATTTAATCTTAAAATTGTTATTTTCCTAACAATACATAACAATTGCAATAAAATATGAAAGCTTTTCACTTATATCCTGTTAACTTATTTTCCAATCCTAATATTTTATTATTTGCGAGAAATCAGAACCATTTTCAGTATTCTAAAGTATACTTACACAATGCCAAAACCAGCGAAAGCTTCATGTTCAAATTATTACTCAATTTTTACACATTTCACCACAATTTAAGTCACTTCACTAAGTAATTTAACCCTGAGTTAACCGCGCATGTTGATTTTAAGTTGAGCCACGTGCAAGTCGTTCGCTCGACCAACATCGAATGCTCCAAAGCTGTTGGATTTTGCCGTCAAGCTCTTGTTCTTTTTGGGCTGTGTTGTCTCTGCAGGGGGTAGACCCTCTTTAAATTAAAACTTAGACCTGCCAACCCCGAGTGGTACACCTAAACTCGAAGTTGAGGTACGGTAGAATTTTATAAGTGTCCTCTTGTGTAGAGATGCCTAAAATTATGGATATTGTTGATTTTCAAAATTTAAAATGCACTGCTTGGATAATTGAGACTTAATAATACAAAAATAATTCTAAGTAAAATGTTTTCTGGTTAAAACGAAGTTAATTTTTAACTTCTCCTCACTCTGGTTCAACTTTACTGCGAATAAGAAAGTCTAGTTTGCCTTATTAATTTTGAAATAGAAACGCTGCGTCCAGCCTACCCCATGTTTGTTTATAACCGTGACTTCTACATTCTGGTTGTGATTTATTTATTGCTTTATGATTTTATGAGCACTAAATGTAAGCAGGTGGTCCGTAAAACATTTAATGTTTATGGAGTACAGGAATTTAGCTATTCTTGCAAGGTTATTTTTATTTTTTCTTACTTTACGCACTGTAAAAATACAAGGCCTTACATAACTAATCACATTTCCATAGGAAGATCAAAAATACTACCGGTTGGTTAATAAAAATTTAGATTCTCGTCACAACGGCACCGCAACGGCCGTCGACGTACACATTTAAATTGCAGGCGGTCTAGTATGAATAATCTCGGGCTCCGTTTAATGAGCTACCATTGTTTTAATTTCAATGGTTCAAACTAAAACGACAATAAGTTCCTCGTTTTGTGTAAAATTATACAATTAAAAACATTGCAGGGTAGTTCACGAGCATTCCAATAATAGTCTACACAAAATACACATCACAAGGTATCTACATTTTTGTTGACATTATTATGAATCAGAGATTCCTGCATGATATGCTTGATAATTTATTGACTGGAGTAAATCTCATTCAAATTAAGCATAGTTTAAAAAATATGCAAAAGCCGACATGATTTTAAGAAAGAAATCTATTAAATTGTCTTTTTGATACTTCTAAAAGTGGATTTAAAGGCAAGATAGCATATGTATTACTAGCAAGACGGCGCTCCCATGCACTATCATATATGGCCAAGAACAATTTGGATATCGCAGTTTCTTATGATACGTATTTTGGGTTGCTGGTTTTGGAATGGCAGGCCTGTACTCGGCATAAATCACTCTGTATAAAATTAATTATTTGGGTAAATGTTGGAATAAGATCTTTGAAAATATCTATAATAAAAAAGTCTGTTTTTGAACCCTTGGAAAACTCGTTTCTTCTAGAGCTTGTGGTTGTAGATTTATTCTAATCACCGTTTTGGTTTAAATAAATGTTATTTAAATTGTTAAGAAGTATTACATACAACAAGTAATACTAATTGAAAACATAAGCTATATTAAATTTAGTATCAAGCATACTTATTGGTCTGATTCTTATAGAAATACATTGCGTCAAAGTGACACATTCAACGAAATTCCGGATATAATAAATGTTTAATTTCGCATGGTATTAAAGTTCTGATTTACAGCGATCGTTCATCCAGGAAACAACAAGCTAAAATTAAAACATTATGGCATTTCACGCTATGTTATCCAGAAAATATCTAACCCCAAGTAAACATGATCTAAAGACATTTGTTAAGGATTATTGATAAAACCTTCTTGTATATTTTTTTAGTTTGGTATCTTATTCATGTGTTCCACACTATGCTAAAAAATATTTTACCAACGCACTGTAGATAGTCTTTGAATTTGTAACATCATTTCCAAGATTAAAACTATTGACGTCTACTAACGATATATTTATTGAGTTCTATAAAATGGTATTAGCTGTCATCTCTATAATTTTTAATTTAATTATTTAAATGTCACTAAATTTTTGTACCCTTCTCGGATATTACGTTTATGGGGCATTACGAGCAAATATTGGCAGTTCTGAAGGTCTAGTTATTACTGAGTTCGACAGGATTTATTTAACAATGGAAACTAGTTAATTGGACAAAATACAGTCGAACTCCCATATAGTGAACCTCTATTTAGTTATTTTTTCTATATAATTATTTTCTTGCGAGGATCTTGACCGTCAGACTCAATTATATGTAAAAATACCTCTATATTATGATGCAAGTCTCTACAGTATGTGAACAAATTCTGCATCACCCAAGAAAATAATTATTTATTGAAGTTTAACTACGCGCAAAGTTTTCAATAATTACTTTTAAATATTTGACAAGGCCTATAAACATATCGAAGGGTCTCAAACAGGGATGCAGTCTATCACCCTTAATTTTTAATATACAGCAGACGCTCGATAACGTAAACACCGTATAATGGAAACATCGCGCTAATGTAAACACAAAGTTATTACGATAGGATCAAATGGAACGCCCAATGACATAAACAACTTGTACAGCTCGATAACGTAAACACTTCCTTTTTTTATTGTTTTTATAATGTACATATGTGACCCACAGCAAATTATTTGTAGGAGCAGCGCTGATTTCATTTTAGTCGTGGTTAAACTTAAGCCAGGCATATTGCATGAGTTTATGCATTACGACTATGGCATCCATATCCAATAGAAGAAAGTGTTTAAGATTGAGTGACAAAGTGAAAATCATAGACAAGGTTCCACTAGGTGCGGGAGTGACACAATTAGCAACAAAATATTAATTGTGTTATTAAACGTTTCTTTTAATAATTTGCTTATTAATAAAATCACGCTCGCTAATGTAAACATTTCGATAATGTGAACACACTCGGATCTGAATTAGTTCACGTCATCGAGCGTCTGCTGTATATGTTGAACAAGCACTAGAAACTTGGTATCGCAAATGTACAGGAATGGGGATTAAAATAGACGACACAACCACACTCTCTACTGTTTGCCGATGACCAGATCATACTAGCACAAGATGAGAAAGACATGGAATACATGCTCAGAAAACGTATAGAAGAATTTGAAAGATGGGGCCTAAAAATCAATTTTAAAGAAACCGAATACATGTGCATAGGTAGAAATGCACAAAATATAAGAGTGGACCCGACCAATACCTTTAAATATCTGGGAACGATTATCAGTTCAACAGGTACATGTGAAAACGATTTAAATACAAGAGTAGCTGTGGGATAAAGAGTGACAGGGGCCTAGCACGGTTTGCTATGGGGAGAGACTGTCAGTCAAGAAACCAAGAAACGACTTTTTCACAGCATAGTGGAAAATATTGTACTCTATGGAGCTGAAATATGGCCGCTATCAATACCAGTTAGGAATAAAATCAGAATAGTAGAATTGCACTACATGCGAAGGTGTTTACTGGTCACAAGAAGAGATAAGCGGGAGTCATCATCATCATCATCATCATCATCTGACATGGAGCCGACTTGAGGGTCAATCCTGGATACGCCAGGCCCACCCCATGCCAGTAAGTGGGTAGGGATTCAAGGATAGGGTGGGATCGGGTGGGGCATTGCCCAACGTTAACATGTCTGCAATGCATACCGCAAGACACCGCTGCTGCAACACCGAGTAGTTAGTAAGATACACATCAATGGGTTGTTGATTACGTACCCGAGACCGTTATGCTCTTAAGCATTTGAACCTACTAACTTTGATAGCAAAGCTTCACAATGTTCTGATTTCACATTTATCTCGTCTTCTAAGGTTACATAGTGCACCTATCTTAGTGTCCTAGGATCTAATAGTTTCTTAATAGGTACTCCCTGACTGAGTTAAACTGACCTTTATGCGATTACGCCTCTGAGCCTAATCTCTTGGGGATAGAGATTTACAGCGTTCGTAGGTCTTATCTAGTTAATGCGATTATGCATTTGACCCTAATAAACTTTGGTATCAAAGTTTCACAGTGTTCTTATTTTACATCTATCTATTGTTCTAAGGTACTGATTGTACATCTCTTAGTTTCCTAATAACTAATAACCTACTTAATATTTGCTCCCAAACTTATGTTACCTGCCCGTTATGCGGTTAGCCATAATAAACTTTAGTATCAAAGGTTCACATTGTTATTATGTTACATCTATGTGTTGTTCTAAGGTCACTGAAGGTTCACATTGTTCTTATGTTACAGCTATGTATTGTTCTCCGGTTACTGATTGCACATCTCTGAGTTTCCTAATAACTAATAACCTACTTAAGATAAACTCCCAAACTTAGTCACACTCTCTGTTATGCGATTATGCTTTTGACCACAATAAGCCCTGATGTCAAAGTTTCCCCGTGTTCGTAGCTCCCATCTGGTCATTGGTTTAAGGGAACAGAGTGCTCCTATCTTAGGGTCCTAATTACTAATTAACCACTTAATATTTGCCGCACTGAATACCACTGTTTTACCACTTAGTTGGAAGGTCGATTCTGGATTGTAGTTCTTTAGTATCCACAACCCTCCACTCTGCCGTTGACAGCCAGATAGCTATCGTTTTCCTGCCCACTGGTAGCTGCGTCTCTCCCTCTCCTCTGCCCTCTCGCTACTCGCCCGCTCGCCGCCACCTCCTCCTCGCCATCCCGGCTAGCCTCAGTCGACTCCTGAGCGGACTCCTCAGCCAGCGCACACACCCCTCCCGCCCCTCTTCGGACATGCTCCCCTCGCCGTGCCCAGTCCTTAACTTAACTGTAGGTTAACCGCTGATCTAACTATTAATCTTTTGAGATGCTCCCGAATAAAAGAAATGTTATAGTTAGAGAAATTATTTTACCAAGCTGATGTATTTGAAATATGTTTTTGTGCTAGCTGTACTTCCTAGCCATTATGAGTTCGTTGCCGTCTATTTTTAGGTCGACGCAGGTAGCCCGTCCGAGATTTCATCCACTTCTGGCACCCTTCACGAAATTTTTCCCGACGCTTCAAACCGTATATAAGTTATTATACAATATAATCCGATCTAATTCAATCTAGACCACTTGCTTTTTTTGTCCCGTTTCCAAAAAAGTGTATTGAACACGAAAATGTACCCCACATATCCATTAAAGAAATTTAATAAGCTTATTTGCCGCGATTTTTAAACTATCTTTGCTGAGCTCGACCCGATACGTCCGCTGTGCCGAGCGTCCCCCGAGCCTCCCCACGAGAAGAGATAAGCAGGAGTCATACATAAAAATGGCAATGGAGTAGAGAGATTTAAAGGAGGAAGATTGGCAAGATAGAGACCTATGGAAACAAAAGACGGCAAACCCGAGGAGGTAATAGCCGAAACAGAAGAAGATATATTTTGATTTTAATGACTGTGTCAACAACTTATCTCTTAATTAGGTACTTACAACTCCATAGAAAACAATTAAATAAGTAAGTAACTTATTTTCTAAAAACCATAATCAGTTATTAGCGCATTTTTTAGTGGGATCATTACAATGCATTTAACATGAAACTTAAAAGCATAATTAGGAGAAAATCTATGGATTGTTCAGTTGCATTTTGCATGTCGTCAACATTGGCACAATACAATCCGAAAAAAAAACCGTTAAAATTCTCGGTTGAAAAACGATATGAAATAATAATTTTTCATCATAAAGAAGGCGCTTCCAGTCGTGAAATAGCTACGAAAGAGCATTGTAATCAATCCACAGTTATTAAAGTGATCAAAAAATACTCCGAGACGGGAAAAATTGAAGATAAACCCCGGCGTGGCAGCCAAAACAAATCATCAGTGAAAAACGACAGTGTATCGCGAAGGACGAACCTGGCAGACAGAAGTCTTAATTCAGCAGATTTAACCAAAATATGGTCCAGAGCTACTACTGTAAGTGTATGCACTTCTACTGTAAGACGGAGACTTCTTAAATCTGGGCTTAGGGGTTGTAAAGCTCGGCAGAAACCTATCAGAACATGGATATGGACAAAGGATCATCGTCATTTGGCCCCATAACAATGGCACAAGGTATTATTTAGTGATGAATCTACTTTTAACATCAACAATCATACTGGAAACACATATGTTAGAAGATTTTCTGGAGAAGAATTTTCATGACAGTGTCTTCTGCCAACAATTAAACATCCAACATCTGTCATTATATGGGTCTACACGTCTGCTGAAAGTGTTGGTAGACCGCATGTTGTACTGGCATAATGAATAGAACCAAATACATTGATGTCCTACGGGAGAAGATGCTGCTTAGTGGAAAAAAGTTATTTTCTGACAAAACCTTTATCTTTCAAGAAGATAATGCTCCTTGTCACAGAACAGTGGTTGTTCAATATTGGATGTCGACCAATAATGTTAAAAGAACCGACTGGACAGCACAATCTCCGGCTCTAATCCTATAGATAACTTATGGCAGAGAATTCCCAGCATTATTTCAATAAAAAAGCCCACACAAAGTGGAATTAATCGAATCCTTAATTCATGCCTAGTATCGCTGCATTACGAAGGAAAAAATACACTAAAACTGCTGAATTCTATGCCAAAAAGGTGTGAATTAGTTATTAAAAACAAAGGATGGACAATTAAGTAGATACTAAAATAGTTTAAAGTTAATTAGTATGTATTGTAAGAAACGTTTAGGTGTAGACTACATTATTATTTATAATGTACAATTTTTCTGTTTTTGAATAAATTTTATATATCGAATTGTTTCTGTTTTTTTATGAAGCAACATTTGGGCTATTACTATTACTAGCATTATGTTTAAGTACCTGTATTATACTTGCAATGATGAAATGAAAAATATTGGAATAAATGGGTTTAAACTGCAATTTATCTTATTTGTGCAACTGATGCAGAACTTTTTTACACCACTGTGTATTGTGGTGTTTTTCTCTCAAACTTTTAGGATATTACTCAGGTATACAGGTAAAATTTTGAGCCGATTATTTGATTATTTGTGATTTTCCAAGAATCTTTTATGTTCTTAGTCAAGGATAATTTTATGTTTGTAAGCGGATTATAAAATGATCACAATTTTCATAGAAGTGGTACCTTTGTACAGCTAATGGAGAAGATTCTTATTATACAATAGGATAATCTTTGGTTTTCATATCTCTTAATGTGAGTTCATCTAAAGTACAACCATTATTTTAAGGCCAAATCTTTAAGTCTTTGACTTAAGGTCACTGATAGGGGACACTCAGGTATAACCAGCCAACGTATACAGGTAAGTTTTAAAATATTTACAAAATTTTACACATTTTTATATCATATACAAATTCCTTTTTCATTACATAGGAGTAAAACGAGGAACATTAATTTTGAATTTAATAATGAATTGAAATTGCAAATGGCACACCGGACACTAATCTAAACTAATTAAAAAATTAATAAAAAATATTTACTTGTTTATAGCTTTTACCTAGTGCGTAAGCTTTTAACTATTAAAACGGATGTTAACATTTTATATAATACGTGTTAAAGTAATTAATTAATGAATGCTTATATCAATGAAAATGTTAAAAACATCGGAAGATCGAATTTTTCCGAAACAGCTTATAAAATAAATAATTAAAATCTACTACTATTTGTTCTAAATCCATATAATATAGTAATTAATTAAATAGACCTTTAAAAACTAATCCGAGTTGGAACTGGAATATCCAGAAAATTCTGAAGAATCGCCGCTTAAACTGATTATTAACGTATTTTGGGGAATACTTCTTTTCCATTTTAAAATGCGCACACCGACTACAGAAGTGTAGACTAGTAACAACCGCTCGTTCTTTTGTTACGGCATTACAAGTTTCACACTGAGAGGAAGTGACAAGGTAACAGTGGCTCGAAGATTCGGCCTTAAAATAATGGTTGTACTTTACTAGTGTACATGCATTTGTTAGTTGCTATCTTGGTGTTGCTAACTAAGAGGTTCTTTAAAAATTGGAAAACGAAAATGTTTGAGTAACTATTGAAGACAAGTTAAAGGTGCTGGGAGACGTTCATAAGGGTGTCAAACAAAATGATGTCGCCAAAAAATTTGATGCAGCTGCAAACAATGTGACGGTATTAGAAAAAAAAGCGTAAAGGTATTAAAACAGAACGAGGAACTTCATATGTACTGAAATAAATTAGGTTGTATGTTATTCAGTTTTCTAATCAAAATATCGCTTAAAATGTTGCCGATTATCAAACATACGAGATTAATTTCTATTTAAACATAAATTCTGTATAGCGAAGTTTCTATACAGTGTGTCTCAAAACGTACCGGCAATATCAAGGATGAATGCCAGAACTTATTTAGAGTCGAAAAGTCCATATAAACATATGTCCTAAACATAACTGTTAACGAGTTGTTGTTTATTTCATAATTTATGTGGCTAATATTTTAGTTCAACGAATTTCTGAAATACGGATCTAGTTGCCATGATCGTGTCTTCTGTTTGGTAACATTTGAACATCGTTTTTAAAAAATTATTGTTTGTAACTTGTCAGTTTAATACTGTGATACTGAAGTTATTGGCGTCTTCTTTCCTTACAAGTGATTTACAATGCCAATGTGATTTTCAAATGAAGAATATGCAGATATTCATTATGTTTACGGTCTGTGTGTTGGAAATGCTTTAGCAGCACAAAAAGAATATCGTAGAAGATATCCCTATAGAAGACGCGTGCAATTTTCTTTGATTCACATCGTCAGCTGAGGGAACATGGTACTTGCAATGCAAGACATGGAGTCGCCCAAGGAGTTGTCCATAGATCCATAAGCGATGATGGACAAGTTCTTGACTTATTAACACAGTTTTCCGTCTTCAAGTATGCGAAGAATTGCATTATGTACTGGAATATGTTGAAACCAGGTTTGAAGAATAACAAGAAGTGCTCCCTTACATCCATATCATCATCAAAGAGTTTAAGCTCTAGGTAATGATTTTGAAGCTCATAAGTTTTAACTTACCACATATTTTACGAATATGAAGCTTCTTTCACACGAGATGGTATCAATAATTATCATATTTTTCATAAATGGACTGCAGAAAATCCTCATTTAACAAGACGCTCATATTTTCAACATAGATTTAGTGTTATTATGATATTCTTAATGATAGTCAGATTCGACGATTTGAACTGCCACACCGTTTGAATGGTGCGAATTACGAATATTTTCTAGAATACTCTTTACCCTTATTACTGGAAGATGTGCCACAAACAATTAGACGTGCAATGTGGTATCAACACGATGGGGCACCAGCACAACAATGTCTCCGTGTTAGAGTTTGGCTTAACGCACATTTTCCGGGAAGATGGATTGGAGTAGGAGGACCCGCAGTATAGCCACCGTGTTCGCCGCATCTGACTCCATTAGATTTGTGTCTTTGGGGTCACATGAAACAGATTGTTTATGCAACTGAAATGCAAATTCGTTGAACTAAAATTTTAGCCACATAAATTATGAAATAAACAATAACTCGTTAACGGTTACGTTTAGGACATATGTTTATATGGACTTTTCGAGTCTAAATAAGTTCTGGAATTCATCTTTGAAATATTGCCGGTACGTTTTGGGCCACCATGTATAGTGAGTTTTTTGTGTTTTTCAACATCGCTGTATGGGAGCTCAACGGAATGTTTATTAGCGATAATATTTATTATTAAACGTTAATACGAGTAATTTCTGCCACTGTCTTAGAAAATAGAAATGCTTATATTTTGTTACCATAAAGGTATTAAAAGTATTATTTATTTTTCTCCCGATAAATTTATATTATTAGATAACAATAATTAAGATTATGATTAATTTTCGGTTTAGGTTTGTTTGCAATTACAATAAGCTTCAATCGGTATATGCCTCGTGCCTCATCGGAGTATTCAATGTTCTGACCACCCTTAATATACAAGAATGCCTTGCGAAACGTTGTTGCTCGATTGAGCGAGATTTAGGACGCCATTTTCCAAGCATCTCTATGCACTTAGGCCACATTTGGCCCATTGTACACCCTAACTGCGAATTTTGCCTATCTGTGGTAATTCGAGTTCCAGTCGGTGTTTTAAGTTATTTTGTATAAGTTCACAAACAGTAACTAGGCATATGCCCATTATGGTTTCATACAATGGCAAACAAGACGCATAAAAAACCAATCCTTGTTCGTATCGAGGAACACATAACCTAAAAATAAAATAAATAAGGAAAGCCGAAAACTAACCTAATATATAATAAACAACAATATAATTGTTGAATATACAATTAAACTTTTTTACGTATTAAATCAGAGGAAATATTCTATATTCTTGAAATCAGGTAATTTTGGAAATGAAAAATGTTTGTTTATTTGAAATGTTGTGCTCTCCGAAAAACTATAATTTTTATGCCTTGAGGAAAATAATTTTTTGCCCTCCTGAATTGTAAAGCTAGCTTTGACATCATGTATACGTCATGTGAAACAAGATTTTTACCCACAATGTTGCAAAGTACGGCTAGTATGCGGTAAAGTAACCAGTAAATTTTAGCCTTTCAGGGACGCTTAAAAAATAAATTTAGCATAGGACAATAAAATCTAATTTAGAAAACGCTACTTTACACCATATTTGACACGATAATG
>JABXWE010051425.1:0-11278 GCA_014611495.1 Limonius californicus | reverse complement strand
TCATAGCATACGTAGAAAAATACCTCTAAGAAAAGGTTCTCCAAACAACATAAAATCTTTATATTTATGCAATCATAGCTGCTTACACTCGTTAACAGGAATTCCTACTCTATAAGATACTTGTTTTCTATTTTATTTTTTTCACTGCTCCCCTGGAAATATGTTAAGTTTTTGACAATAAATTAAGAATGTAACATAATTAGATGCAATTTTGTACTTAGAATAATAATTTAATTAAATTAAATTAAATATTGAATTAAATTCAATATTGTACCGGATTTTCTTACAAACCTCACGCACAAGCTATGCTTCAGTGAGTATTAATTCAGTTAATTAAAGCATTAAGGCACCAACTTTTTTTCTAGACGTAATCAAAACAAAAATTGTAACCGTAATGAATACTGTAAGTTTTACGAGCATGTTTTAAATAAACCTTATTATTATTATTATTATAAGACCTCGTCTGTCATAGACACAGTACTCTGTAGATATGAAAATAGTTATCATGAATAAATTCTGCATATACACCTTTCTTATAACTTCTGTGATGCAGAAGGTATTGAAAAAATACACACAAATCATATGAAACTGTGATTTTTATCAAATCAGCCATGTTTCCCCAGTACTTATATCTTTCATATTTCAGTCCATTAAATAGAAATGTAGGATGAATGCTAGAAGATGTAGAATAAGTTTCATGATTTACTGGAATGATCAGTTAAATGAAGTAACATCTAAACTATTTTAAGAAAAAAGTTTATTATACATAGATGATGGCCCTGGATATCTGGATATCGTTTTGAATAAAAACAAAATCATCTAAAATAGTTCGTCCTAACTTACTAAATTCTTGTAAACTATGTATTTCAGAGCTTCCAACAAAAAGAAACTCAGCTGAGTGATTTTTCCACGTATATATTTATAAATACATTTCTATGGCCCTCTGTGAATTCTTTTTACAAATGCAATTAATTGTCATCGCATCATAGTTGATTATAAAATATTATTATATTTTATTTTAATTTAATTCAAGGGTACTCTACTGTAACCACTTGTTTGATTTTTCATAATAGTTGCACTCTCAGATTGTTTGATTTCCACTTGCTTCACATATGTATTTTTTAATAGTAGTAATCGCATCATAAAAAGCTACTGAAGCAAGTGATACCTAACCTATAGATGCATTGTCATAAATTTTTTCTTTCAATGAAGTAATTAATATTGAAGGCAGCTATAACATACAAAACATCTTTAAAATCAGTGTATAATATTCTATAAATTCACTCAAAAATGTAATATGTTGACCATAACAAACATACATTAGACAATAGTTTAGAAGCAAATAAGACAACATATAATTTGTGTAACTAATTAGCGACATAGGGCACTAAAAATTGCCTCTAAAAGCATTTCTTGTTTTTTAAGGTTTCTAAAAATAAAAGAATGATATGCAGCAAACTAAAATTGATGTTTTGGTTTGTTGCCCATTAGTCGAAAACAAACCTGATACCTACATATGTCAGAATTCTTTTTAGATTATTCCTTGGCATTAAATTACACAATGTTGCCCCAATTTAACTAATTTTGTATCATGTAGTTTTCAAGATAATAATGGTTAGGGCTGAATTTGATAAAACACACACGTATAGGCAACACAATTTGCATATTAATACAAGTTTCGGAAAACAAACACCTCTTTATTCTGATAAGATAAATATATGTTAAATATAACTGCAATATACTAATTGTGTTGCCTATGCTTATTTACAACTGAAGCAAACTTTAGGGAAGTATACAATGAAAGCAACCATTTCAAGAAGTTTCTAGATTACCTGTACATATAGCTAGATACGTAAAATGTTATTAATTTACAAAACATGCATACAATAGTTGTATCCCTAAAACTTTGTTATAGTTTAAATGTTACTAAAGCCTTCAAAACAAACTAATTATCATTTTAAGAATATCTGTAGTAATTTGTACTTTAGATAATTCAAGGTTCGATTACCACAATCGATGGTATTGTAAGAATAGCATTATATAATAAATATTTCAACCTGCACTAAAATCTCCAATATTTTCAATTCAGCCTCAAATTAAAAACTAAGTACCGTAAACTGGGTATATACGGAACTGCAGGGGTTATATGGAACGGAGCGTACAAATTTTAAATTTCCCGCAATATATTGCAAATTGTGAAATATTTAAATAATATGAATATTGATGGTCATGGTTGAGCATTTTGTAGTTTGTGTGTCCTAGTTATAAGTGTTTAAACGTAATGGTAAGTTTATTATAAATTTTTATAAAATCCATCGGAAATTTACATAGTAAGAATGAAAAGTAGTCTCATCTGTAACTCTTTTCACAATCAAGATAGATTATGGCCGCAATGGAACTTATTTTAGAGGGTAACCTCTAATATATAAACACATTTTTGTTTACTTTTTTAACCTATCACAAAATAAAAAAAAAACAATGGTTTTCTAAAAATGTAAATTTTCAGGACTATACGGAACGATAAGCATAAGCCCGGGAACGCCGTTTCGGAGAAACTACAATGAATAAAATATGGAATTGGCTTTGGAGCCGTTATAAACAATAATATGTCATATGGACAAGTTGCCGAATGTTTTAATGTTCCAAAAACTACCCTATACAATAAATATAGGGGCACATATTCATCGGATAAGCTAGGAAAACCACCTGCTTTAAGTGTTATTGAAGAACAAAAAATTGCTAGCGCAATATCGGCAGCAAATTACGGATATCCATTTGTAAAGCAAGATATTCAAGAATTTATGCAACTTTACTTGAATCGCAAAGGTGTTATTATACAATGTCTTACTGACAGTATGCCAGGTGTTGAGTGGATAGGGGCCTCGGTGGTCTAGCGCGGCAACGCGTTGCCACTCGAGGTCACCTGAATTGCAGTCGTTCCGCTGTGGTTTCGAATCTCAGCTGGGTGTTGAGTGGATAAAAGCTTTTATGAATCGGAATCCTGAATTTACCGCATGTGGAATTATTCCTGTGAAATCGAAATAAACTTATAAGCAAATTAATTTCGGCTGGACAAAGAATTAATCAGCCTCCAATGACTGATACATTTGAAACAATCATGAGAAGAAATACCAAAGCCCTGGAAATACCGAATAAAAAACGAAGCAAAAAGATTGATGTCCCAGCCGAAAGGTCAATATCTTTGGCAGACTTACAACACCCTAAACCTGTTGGACCTTCACACGAAATCGATAATGACGAAATTGAAAATGTTGAGGCTGACAATTTGAAGGATGAGGGTAACGATGACAATAATGTAACATCTGAAGACGAAATTGATGACGAAATTATGATTAATAATGGTAATACTGAAGAAAACTTTTTGTTTTTCCAAATGTTAGTGATACAAATACAGTCACTTTGCAGCAAATTAAATTTTCTATTTCAACACTTACCATTACCAGAGGAATTTATACATTTTCTAAAGATCTTCCTTTATAAATTATCTTACTCGTGTACTTTAATTTAAATTTTTTGTGTTTTGCAATAAGTGCTTTGTTTAGTATTGTTTATATAGTTTTTTCATAGAAGAGAATTTTTAGTTTTTTTTGTTTTTTACTTTTTTCAATTTTTATTTCAGGAAAAATATTTTTTGTTTTATAAATATACGTTTTTTGTAGTACATTTGTATTTCCATTACAGTTTTTTGTTTTATTTTGATCAACGTATCGAAAACAAACTTTCAACTCACACTCTTCTTTACATTTCCTACTTTTAACCCCTTTGTCATTTAAAAATTAATTTTTTTTTAATTTGAAATTGTTCGGTAAAGGTTATGCATAGATGTAAAACGAAGCAGAGTCAATTTT
Organism: Limonius californicus; assembly: GCA_014611495.1. Lineage (NCBI taxonomy): Eukaryota > Metazoa > Arthropoda > Insecta > Coleoptera > Elateridae > Limonius > Limonius californicus. The sequence continues at coordinate 7,409 of JABXWE010051425.1, read as the reverse complement.
GCATGTGTTTTCTTAACAAAAATATCATCGTTCCGTATATACTCAAACTCCGGGTTATACGGAACGGTAGTTTTTTTGTAAAATAACGGCCCCCTTAGGCCCCCACAAAAATGTTGAAAAATCGTTCCATATATACCCAGTTTACGGTACTGCAAATACAATTTCAATTAAACATCCTTACTTTTCCAATTTGATGGATCCTCTTATCTTCTTCAATTAAATCAATTTTATTAATAACAATAATCATATTTCTGCAGGTAATCTCTCCTATGACCAAACATTCTGCTGTTTGGGTCTGTATTCCTTTTGTGGCATCAACAACAAGCAGTACGAGATCGATAATCTGTGCTCCACCAATGATAGTCCGTATCAAACTAGCATGACCTGGACAATCAACTAGAGTTAATTGAATTTTTTCAGTTGATGGTAGTTCTTCCTGTAAATGTTCTGGAGTTGCGATACAAAAAGAACTAAATCCTAAATCTAATGTAATTCCTCTAGCTTGTGACTGTGGGTTTTTATCAAACGCTGCTGTGCTTGCGACTTCACTCAATGCTTTCGCCAAAGAAGTCTTCCCAGAATCTACATGTCCTAAAATCCCAACGTTTAGGTTCAACGCTTTTAAATCGCCCATAATTCCCGCGTTGTGGTTATCGATTAATTCTCCCAGTGCGGGTTGTTATCCACTTCTTGTTTTGCAAAAGCGTCCCGAACATAACCTCACAAATCATCTACCCTTTTAAGAGGTTGCAACTGTATTAAAAAAATCACACCGATTATTTCACTGCTTACAGACGGTCCATTTAATATCTAGAAGTAATTTAGTTATTAAATTACATAAAAAAACTGGCTGTTACTGCCAAGTTGAAGCTATTCACGTTCGAGCGGTGTCAACAAATGTCAGATATTTACGTCACGAAACTCATTTGTGCTGGGAAGTGCTGTGCGAGTGTTTACAACATGAATTTGAGTGGTGAAATCATTTGAATTTTCGAAATCCTTGGACTCCTAAACTTTCTGCGGGTAAGTCCTTGCAATAACAAATAAAATTACTCTCGTGATCACGTCCGTACTAACGTCCTCCGCAAGTCATTGGCCTTTAAGCAGAAAAATTAGTTATAATGTTGTATTATTGCTGCTGTATATGGAGTGAGGACAAATTAATTGAATTTTTACGTCGGTTTGTACTAAGAAATGTTATGACTTACCGTCATAACTATTTAATTTTACGCTGCAAACGTTCTGGTGAAATCATGGATCTATTTTGGGACGCCAAGCTAGGAAGTATCTACTCTGGTTTCGCCTATTTTTTGGTCCTTTTGTGTGTATTTATTCTTTTAAATTGCTTCTGTTACAACAGTCTGTTTTATAAGAGAATTGTCGGCCCAGTATTTTCGTTCGACAAATATTTTTAAGCACTGAAGGAGTCAAGTTCAAGTTACGCGCCCACACAATTTGTAAGCACTGTTGCTAAGTAATGGGTAGATTCGCCCATGAGGTAAAATTGTTAAAATTTGTTATAAATTAAAAAAAACAATGTTCAGTTTCACTTTTTATGGTGGGTGTGTTTCTTTGTACAGGATGAGGCAAAATATGTTATCTTTTTGTATGTATAAAAAAAGATATAAAAGGGAATGATTCATGTAACACATCATGTGCAAATCTAAACTAGCATCTTCCACAGTAAATAGTAATATTTCAATCAAACTTAAAAATCCCGACCCACATCTAATGGGAATGTGGAAGAACTGTGTAAAGCGGTGGCAAATAAATCGAATAAATATTAAATACATAACCATAAAAATAACTCGCTCAAATGGATACCTAATACTGTATTTACCACAATTAGAGCTGGACAACATTGAAAAAACATTGATATCAGAAAAATATCAATATGAAGATTATTGAGATATCGACAAATCTATATGTTACCGATATGTGGATGTTTGATAATCGATAAAATATACTTGCATATCAACGATTATTGTATTCAGATATTATAGCCAGTGAAAATGTAGTATTCACTACTCTATATGGTTTTACAAGGATTAAACTTTAGTTTGTTTACAATTTTAATTATGGCAATGGGCATTAGTTATGCTCATAAATATACAGGGTGATTCTAAACATATGCGAAAAACTTTATGAACCATATACCAGCTGTATAGCTGAGGTTATTTAAACCCTAAATCACCAAACACATTTTTCTAAAATTCGACACCATTATGGAGATATGGGGCTTCAAAGTTTTTGTACATCAATTCACTAAAATGTAATTAACGTTTCTGTTCGTTGTACGATTGTGATAAACTTCTTTGTTTCGGAAAGATAACAGTCCAACCTTAATTTCCTGTCGAGAAATATCTACAATTGAGTTTGAAAAGTGGATGAAAACAGACCCAGAAGTGGAAAATTTGATTTAAATATTGTAAATCACAGTGTATTTCGAAAACGAGATCGTTAAACTAAAATTTTTTGCATTTCTGAACTCTTATTTTATTTTCCATAAAAAAGGTCTTCACCATTTTTTTAAATTCAATATTTAAAGAGCTATTTAACAGGGTTTCAAATAGAAATGACGATTGAAATACCTACATCAAATATATTACTTCTGGTTTAAATTTCAGCCACTTTTAACACACAACTGCATACTTTGCTCGAGTGAAATTAAGCTTGGACTGTTTAGCTTTCCAAAACAACAAAGTTTATCACAATCGGACAAGAAATAAAAAAATTATTTACATTTTAGTGTATTAATGTAAAATAATCTTTGAATCGCCATATCTCGGTAAATGTGGCGAATTCGAAAAAAATTACTAGTGGATTTAGGGGCCAAATAGCCTCAGCTGTACGTGGTTAAGGTTATTCGTTTAGAATCACTCCATATACACTTGTTTTCATATACCGAGAATTTCTGACAACTAAATCTAATTTAGTGCCCAGTCACCTGTCAAGCAAAAGGTTAAGTGAAATAATCATGCTGGTTTTTAACATAATTTTCCTAAATAAGGTAGCAAAAATAGTAGCTAATCAAATTTTTAGAGTGTTCTGAATCACTGTTACAGTTAATAATTTTACAATTAATTACTTCTTTTGATTTTAGCTGCTGGATGCAGTATTGGATATACTTGCTGATGTTTGATATTATTTAGTGTTTTTATGGACCGAATCTACCACATTACCTGTGCGAAAATATCAAAAAAAATTATATTAATATTATTAATATCGCCCATATATTGATATTACCTATATATATACATCGGATATTTATCAGGTTAGCAGTTGCTACACATCTATCAAAACAAATCTTTCTTTAAAATATTGTTTATAAAGAAATTTTTCAGATCTAATCGTGAGTGTGATTGGCCAATCTATCGAAAACATTAATATTAGTTAAATCGATATCAATGTATCGATATTATTTATATATGGAGTTTTCGATATACCTATAGTAATTTTTTAGGTAGGTCCCAGTATTTATCAAAGTAACACTTGAAAATGCGAAGAAAATCGTTATTGCCTTGCAAGTTTTAAGGATGCTCGTCGTATAGGATAGCAGATTAATATACATTTTAATACATATTTATAAACACACGAACAGAAGAGTATAATTTGTGTCTATAATATGTATAATCGATAGATTTTTTTTTAAATAACTCGAATTAGGAAATCAGTAGAGCATTTTTTAAATATCAAACATTTTAATGTTAATTAACAAGACAACATTTAAGAAATTAACATTCCATTTAGACAAGACAACCAACTACTGTAACATTAGTTGTCTGTGTTACACAGAAGATCATATTTGGAAAATACTATAACATTTACAAGAATGCAAACAGTTGTTGATTACGTTTTATTAGCAAATTTCTGCTCCATCGCGGCTAAATTCGCTCAAGTGCCACTAATACAATTGGTTTTGCGTAGATCCTGAAGTAAATATTTGCACTGGATTTCAGAGAAGAACTAATTAAATTGCAGGGTGTCCCAGAGATAGAAGTTACACAGTTACTAATACTATGATTATTACATTTTAGTTTTTCTTCTTGATATTTTTAACTATTCATTTTTTATATCTATTTCTTGAAATCTTTTATTCATGATATTTAATTGTAATTGAATTCAAATAAAAGTATAAACTTGTTCACATTTAAAATTATCAGTTAGAAACTAATGTTTATCCTACATATTCTTTTTTGTTTATCAGCTAAGGTGTTTTAAATTCGTTTATTTGTAGACATACCGTATTAGAGTTCATTTATAATGTCTAGTATTATTTGTGTGATTCCTCTAACTGCACCAATTATCATAATACCATCTGCATACCTCTCTATTACTGAGCATTTGATTAACTGAAGGGTTTCTTCTAATGATGTATGTAAATCCTGATTAGAAATTATCACAAGATTTTCTAAAATGTTCGAATTTAATTCATTTAACAGAATAACAACAAACAGAACAGCCTAATTGTTACAATAAATGTTCAAATGTGCGTCGACCACTTTCTATGCATAACCATGCTCGTCGAATTAAATTTTCGTGACCCCTCTGGGGCATGTTCGGATCGTGAATGGCATCAACAACTCTTTGTTCCAGTTCTTCCTGGATATTTACTGGCGTTTCGTAAACTTTATTCTTCATATAGCCCGACAAAAAATTTAAAGGATTCAAATCGGAAGAACCAAATCACCTCCACGGCCTATTCAGCGTTTAGAAAATTTTAGTGTAACCGTTCCGGAACATTAGCTGCAACTTGTAAAGGTGCACCATTTTATAGCAAGCATAAATTTGTCATTTCATTTAATGGTAAATTTTCTAATTGCTCTTCTAAATCTTTATTTAAGAATTGCAAAAGATCGTTACCTCCAATAACGTTTGGAAGTAAAATTGGTCCTAATACCAAATTATTCAAAATATCTGCCCAAACATCAATTGAAGATCTACGTTGACGTCTTCCAGGATAGTACACTTCTGGGTCTTCAGCTGCCCAATAATGGATGTTGTGAATATATATAAACACATCCGTTTCTACTAAAATTACACTCATAGATCCAGAGAATTATAAAAATAAAAATTTAGATCACAATCATTTGGGCTTATTAGTCACTGGCAAATTGCCAACTTCTTTGGTAATCTTCTGGTAGAAGAGCTTGTAGTTTCGTGAACTGGTAAGGATGTAGTCCTTGCTGGGTCAATATTCTCGCAACCTGACAACCTCAAACTTCCCTGTTGCTGCAGCCTGGAGTGTTGGTAACAAAATGTAAAATCGCTTCCTCCGTTTCTGCATTTCTGGTTGTTCTTGGTCTACCTGCATCAGCTCTCACTGGAACTAAACTACCAATTGTTCGCAGTCTATTATGAAAGTTTAAAAATGTTTTGTGAGTTGAATGCCTTCCATCAGGAAACTGCAAACGCAGACCCTTTCTGTAGCTCTAGCATTCATACCTTCATGCCCAAAGATTATATGCATGTAAGCATATTTTTTGAAAGTGCATTCCATCATCAACAACGAAGAACATTTCAAAATTTTTAGTTATTCATGTTATTTGTATGTGGAATGAGAAGACAACTTAAAATGACTTCAAATTTTTCGTGGAAAAAATGAGAAGTAAGTACGAAATCTTTTTTTATTTAGTTAATGTTAATTTTAATAAATTTTAATTATTAGGCTTAGGAGAATTATGCACAAAAAAACTTTAAAATATGCATAAAAAATTCCAAAATATGCACTAAAAAGTCAACTAAGTAGAAAAAATTAAGGTTATATCAATACATATTTATTTTTCTATTAAAATGCAGAAAACTTTTTTAAATCCAAGATTATTTAATTAAAATTAATCATAAAACACAAAGTTACTAATTTAAAATTAATTAAATTATAAAAACAAATCATAATTGCACATAACAACAAGGTGGTGTAATACATTTTCGAATGTAAATTTGCGCCTGTTGTCAGCCAGAATATTTTTGTACTGTGAAAAGACTCTCGACATCACATGACACTATTGGTACAAATTCATAATTTACATTGTCAATGATATTTAAATGTCCATTTCTTGCGTCAAGGGATGTTTCATTTTCCAACACCCCTCTTATATTCTTCAGTTGTTGATAGCCCATATCTTTTGACAGCACTTCGTTTACTTTATTAATGAAATCCTTTTTCTTGAGTTTAGTTAAACCCTTAACCATATCTTCTACTATTTCAATGCTATCTTGTAAAGATACTCTCTTCGATTCCAGTTTAGAGATTGCAGTTGATATGCAAGCCAAATTAGCTCGAATAAACATCTTTTCGAATGTCCTGTGCTTCTTCAATGTCCTGCGCTTTTTACTTTCCCATACCTTATAGGTATAGGGTAAGTATTGAATTCATGAAAATTTTCGAAATCGAGATTTTAACGGAAATATCCGTTTTGGGTCTCTAGGAACCCAAAAAAGTGGTTTTTAAAAAATGTCTGTCTGTGGGTGGGTATGTACGTATGTACGTATGTACGTATGTACGTACGTATGTACGTATGTGACGCTCCTACAGCCGAAAGTATTGCTCGGATTTTGATGCGCTTTGGAATGCGGGGGTGTATCGAAAATTCATCGAAAAAATAAGCTTTTCAAAAAATCCGAAACCGGAAGCGGAAGTTACGCATGTTTTTTTGGTATCACTTTTTTCGTGATTACAATTTTGAAACTTTTATATAACGATAACGATAGAGGGTCATAAGACAAATCTGCTAGTTTTTTGCCGAACTCGCTAGCTTTAAAATGAAGGGCGCTATGATTTTTTGAAAATTTTGAGTTTAACGCCCAATTACTCGAAAACGGATGAATCGATTCAAATGATTTTATTTTCTGAATAGTATATGAAGGGTAAATTGAGGTGATATAAAAAGTTTTTTGAAAAATTATAAGGGGCCTAAATTACGAATTTTCAAAATTTTGGAAATTTTCAAAAAATTATTTCTCAAAAACTGCTCCAAGGAATTCTTTTAAATTTCATATGTCGATAGACCTCGCAAGGGGCTATCGATATGTTTTTTGAACAACTCCGTAATTTTCCTGTGGCGCCCTCTACGAAGCTTGGAAGCTTGAAACTTCAAACTCCTTTAATTAATAAACGAAAAAAGATAGGAAGCTGGGGTTTTCACTGAATCGCTCAGTACGTAATGGAGCATATGAATATGCAAAGAAATATTACACTCGTGGATATATGTAAGCGCACCGGCCCCCTCCCCCCTCTTTTTTAGAAAAATATTTTTTTTATTCCAACGGTTGTTATTTGTTTGCGTCAAAGAATCTTTTTCCGCGAAAATAAAAAAAATCGATTTTTTATGCCCTACAAAATATAATTTCCAGGGACTTAGAAAATTTTACCTCGGTAGCAATAGCGATCGGTACTAGTTAGACCGCGC
>JABXWE010051422.1:0-10256 GCA_014611495.1 Limonius californicus | reverse complement strand
GAATAAATATTACGGCAGCTTTCATTGAAATATTAGATTATGAAAACTATATTTGCAGTATTTGCCGGAATATCATGCAAAAACGAAAAAAAGTATAATTCAAATATTTATGATATACCATATATATTTTAAGAGTTCGTAAAGTAGAATGAAATACAAGAGGTTAAAAATAGTATAAGTAATACCAAAACTTGAATTTGATCAACATTTCCATAAAAACTTGGTATGGTACAACAGTCATCAGTCATAAACGGCCTCTTCGTATCACTGCGAGTATTAGCCTCTACTAGTTACGTGTTGCTCCTTAGCGTTAAAGTAGAAATATTGAAGACTCACAGTTCAATGCCGAATTAGAACGACTGTCATTATAGAGAGTACTTTTACTATTAGCTCACACGGTTGCTAACCGAATTAGGAAATCGTGTGTGGTGGGTTGCAGAAAAATATTTTTGTACGCCCCGCGTTAACGTTGGGAAACTCAAGCCGTAACCGACGTTTAGCCCACACAGCGCGCGCTCTGCCAACATTACCACCACACTAAGAAATTGTACAAGTAAATGAATAGTGAGATAAATAAGTAAACGTAAAAACATTCAAGCTAAAGGGTATATAAAACATACCATCTCATGTTGTCCTAAACTATTCTTATTCAAAGTTTATTAAACTTAAAAATATTACATGATTGCATGATGTTCTGTTGTAAACATCTATGTGTTGTAATATTAAAAATTGGTATTTACCAAAAAGAACTTCTTTGATATATTCAGTAGAGTATACCACACAATTGCGCAGCGGTTAAGCTGTAGCACTGTGATTAAGTAATCAGCAGTATGGTTCTAATAATTATTTACCATTTATTCTATAGGATAAGAAAATGAAATCCGTACAGTAACTTAAAATAACGCCGAAGCTAGTAAACCAAGGGCAAAATTATAAAAAAATCATGTACAGGGCTTTTTCCATCATTTTAGATACAACTTGTAGGAGGGCAGCCTTGTAATATTTTACAAAAACTAGGAAAAATATATTATTATTATTATATTATATCAAAATATTCGCATTTAAGATTTATACACTTTTGCATTGGTTCAAACCAATTCTACACATTTTTCTTCTCTGAAGTTGGTATCTCAAAAACATGTTTTATGAAACGGGTTCATGAGGTGATGAAAATGGCTGCCCATGCATTTTTTGTTTAACATTCGGGAACGCAAGGAAATCGTTAGGCGATAAATCAGGTGAATACGGGCAATGAAACATTAATTCGATGTTTTTCTCCTTCAAATAATCAATTGTTTGACGTGCTGTGTGAGAGCTGACATTGTCATGATGAAGAACGATGCGACGTTTTCGGTTGTTTTTGTTGATTTAATATGGCTAATAAATTTTTGTATACCATTCAGCGTTAACTGTTCTTCGATCCTTTAAGGGAATGCTTGTCTAGTACAACCACAGAAACAAGCGATCATTTTCTTCGAAGTGCTTCGTGAACGAACAACTTCTGTGGGATTCGGTTCATCTTGGAACACCCATGCAGTGGATTATTGCTTAGTTTCCTGTTGATCCGAATATATCCAAGTTTCGTCATCTCTTACGATGTTGTATACGGATTTTGCAGTTCCTGGGTCGAATTTCTTAAGCATTTCGAGCTTCGGTCAAATTATGCGGAATCCATCGGTAACAGATCTTTTTCACAGCTAAATGTTCATGCAAGATCGCATGTACTGCAGTCTTTCATATGCCTAAGAATGCCTTTATCTCACTTTAAGTCACATGCCGATCTTCTTCAATCATGTTGTGCACAGCTTCGATGTTTTTTGAAATAGGTAACAACCGATTTTGGTCGATCTTCACGGAATTCATCGCTGACGGACACATGACTACGACGAAATTTTTAAAATCAATTTTCTGATGGCGCTTCATTACCGAAAGTTGAACGAAGCGATTCTATGCATTGTTGGTTGAGTTAGGCCTTTACTATAATCGTAAAAATCATCCAACGAAAATCTTCTAGTGAAATGTCCATTTTTTTCACAAAATTGCTTTTTTAAACGCTCACTGTAAGGAAACTACACAGTCAATGTCTAAGCTGCTACTGGTTTCATAATAACAAATGTCAAATTTTTACGAAAATAGTAATCACACAGCTCGATAGCGCCATCTAGTGGTCGTTTGTAAAACTTAAATGGTTGCCCTCTTATGACAATATAATTTTTTTTTTTTAATTTGACAATTTTATAAGTGTAAGGCATTGAGGCTTATGAAAAATACTTAAATTGGAAAGCTTCTGCATTTTCTTTAGTTGTGAACCCATTTCGAATGTACTTCGTTTGTGGTATTAGTTTTTTATAGAACAGGAAATCTCGTGAAAGCCAGAGATTCTCAAACGTGCGAAGGAGGTTTAATTATTTTTTGGGTTCTTTGTAAAACACTGTGGATTTCCTTAGCATGTCATGCGCCTTGATTTACAGTATAGTTGAATTTTCAGATCAAATTCCGATAGACTTGTACCAACCAAGAACACTCTGTGACGTTACAACATTTTGAGAATTTGAAATATGCACACGTTTATCTCTACGACATATTGTTAGTCCATAATGATGATTAAGACAGATCCTATATTAAACGTTCAGGATCTAAAACACTGATCGAATATTATAATGTTGTTAAAAATCATTGACGTTTGTTTATAGAATAATGTTTCCATCCAAATAAATTAGTATTTAAAATGTAAACTGCAAGTAAGTTTTAAAATTCCAGTACGGTGTTGTAAATCATATTATCTCGGTAAACCTAAAGTGGCATGCATTCACCACAAGCAATCTAAGATCCAAGCACAATTGTTTACTGTTCATGAGCGTTTGTCTTTCCTGAAAAAGCTCGCAGTCGCGTGTACTCGAAGTGATACACGCTTGCTCGGCTCAAAAGCGCCGTCGCTTTGTTTTAAAGAGCGAGGGCGGAAAAATATTTAGGGGATATTATTATAACGGTTTGATGTAACTTTGCTTCTCCGCATTATCTGGTGTAAGTGCGCAATTTAAAGAAACCAGTCAAAGTAAATTGGCGAGGGCGCGAGAGTAGAAGTGCCGGAATAATGTAAGGCGACGGTGCCCGGAGCGTCCGGAGTCTTATAATGAGTGCAGTCAGCGCGGTGACCGAGTTCGGTACTAGAACCGACGGCTTAAAGCGGCAAGAAAAACTGACAGGGTGTACAGTTCCGACACGTACCCTATTAATGTCTAAGAGCACTACGGGCAAAGCGAGTTAAAGTCCTAAATCCGGTAAACTGTGTATCCTTTCGCTCCGAATGAGACAGAGTTAGCGGGGATAAATAAATTATATTTAAGACACCAGCGGAGGAATTATTAGAGTTGTTAATTAGAGGGCGCGCCGCCTGAACCCGAATACAAGTGAAATAAAAAATTTAATGGGAATATCCCGTGCCCCCCTTGATTTATTCCTATTCAAATTGAAAACGTCATTTTTAAACGAACGTTTTTATTTATGTTTGGGAGATAAATCTGATCCGCCCCGAATAGGAGTTTTTGCTTGGAATTAAATCGCGGCGGAACAATATGAACGCAGGAGACGTCGGAATAGTATCAGTTGTCGTTGTTGGGCTCTCGTCGATATGGCATGATTTGCGATGCAGATTCTGGGGTTGATCGCTGTCGCACCTCGGGCTCACGCATGTACCAGTACTACAAGCTTAGCGACGAAGCGGACTTAATGAGAAGCAATGGGAGAAGCGAGGAAGGAATTAAGATATAGTAGGAAATACGGAACACGGGGCAACACAAGGGTTACACTTTGAAACAACCGAGCCATTAGAGCCGGGAGAAGCACATAATGGCGAGAGAGAAGTCCCCCGACTTAGAGGATTGATAAAGGACGGAGACTCTGGAATAAGGGTATAACGGGAACGAATCCCGCGATACGGGATCTGGGTGTAAATAACTGACAGACAGGTACTGCCGTGTTGACCGCGCCGAAATGGAGGCGCCGCATGTTTACCCGTTCAGATTGCTTGATTCTGTTAATGTACAGCTCCCGGCAAAGCCGGACATCATCAAATATTCTTCTCTATTGTCAGATCAATTCTCCGTGGAGCGGATCCCCGAGGCTGCATTCGAATTCGCCCTAATTCCGCAGTCAAACCGGAGGATTTCGTGAGATGAAAACCATAACGAAATTGAATTAGGAAACTTTCTGCTCCGTTAGGGAATAGCAGCCAGTTTAGGTCTTGCTCCTTTTTACATATACATATTTGCCATGATGACGTATTTGATCTCATCTGGTGAATCGCGTGCGTGACTGCTCGTCCGTTCTGCAGATCATCCAATGAGTAAATGAATGCATACGCAACACCCCATTTAAATATAGATAGATTGATTACAAAATAAAGCCTGACGACCTAATATTCCACATGCATTATACATCCAGCCCACTTTTAGTTAGTAAAATCATTAATCCCGAGAGAGAAAATAGCCTCCCCATCCGCGATAAACTAAGTGTAATTTTTATTTTAACATGTACGTAGGTATGTTGATAACAAATCCGTTGTTTTCGATTGTAAATTGTAAATTATAATTTTTGGTAAACGAAAACCACCGGAAAATCTATATAAGAATGACATGAAATTTCTACATTGAATGTCGACTGTACGACTTTACTAATTGATGGATATCGGTCCACTCAATAACATTAAGTGGACAGATACACTCGATTACTAAAATATTGCTTAATGACAGATACATTTCATTTTCTACACATACAGTCCAACAGCTTTGTCAAGACTTTCGACTTCTGTTGACACTCCCGACAAAAGTTTCTATAATTATATGTATGCAAATTTCTCGATAAACTGAATTTCGATTAATCGAAGTTTTCGATAAGTCAAAGTATTTTACCATTCTCTTTATTATATCGAATTATTCATTTTTTAACTCAGACATAGAATTCGATTAGCCTCTGGTGAATTTCCTAATACGTTATGTCATACGAGAATTGGAAATTCAATTCAGCGTCTGATAATAAAAACCGCTCGCCGATGTTTTGCCATTATGTCACGAACTATTGCGACTGAAACTGCATGTTGAGAGATCGACGGACACCCGGTTCTAACGTCAACTTGAACATCGTCACGTCCACCTTCGAAACGTTTAAACCACTCAAACACACTTGTACGAAGGTTTCATCATCGTAAAAAGTTTTCAATATTTCATAAGTTTTTGTTGGAGTTTTTCCCAATTAGGTAATAGCAAAATTATAATTTACTCGTTACTCCAGGAAGACTAGCAGAAAAACAATGTAAGCACTGGCACATTACGCAGGAACTAACAACTGTACGATTTTATTATATCTTGAAGGTTATAAAATCCCAATAGCTAACAACAGCTAACAAATAGCTAATAACATTAAGCAAAAACTTTGTAAGGTAAGAAAGAAGTAAAAGGAGATAAAGATATTGCTAACCAATTTGACATACATCTCTACAATTCTGAAAAAAAACAAGAATTCGATCAATGTAAAGCCAGTAACTAAATAAGTACATTATCGACCAAGATAGTGCACCAGAAAAACTATTTGAGCAAATACTATAAAAATGATAAATATAAAAATAAAAATACCCAAATATTTTGTGCAACTTTCCATAACCCGGATATTGTTTTCTTCTCGTACTACTTTTTTTTTCACATTCATTCATACTACTGTTCACCCCGGAACCGCTTTGGCATTACTTCAGGGAGGTGCGGGCATCCCTTACACGCTAACCATTCATGCAGCATGCACCCTAAACTTAACTAAGTGAAATACAGTCGCCCCAGTCGGGATTCGAACACCCCAGCCGATCAACCACATTTAGCTGTGACTTCGATGGCAGCGCGTTTCCACACTACTCCACCGAGGCCCTAATCTCGTACTACTTGGGTTTGAATAGTTGAAACTGCATGTTGAATTTCAATTTTGTTGTGGCATATTTAAATATTAATTAAACCTAATAATAAAGGGATATCAATATTCTATATTGCACTGTTTGTTGATATTATTTATCGTATTGGTATTACGCATAAAATCAAATTATACTGTCGACTTTTTTAAAATCGCTGACGTTTTAAAACCTATCCATCGTATATTCGGATAGCATATGACGTACCAACCGTGTCGAACTGTCAAATCATGTTCAAATAGGTCCGAATGTGTTACTGTCAAGATCGTCAAGAGTTTTAGAAATTTATATCCTAGCCAGAGTAAGGCTGCCATGACGGAATTCTATTACGTTTTTATAATGGATAGTGTCAATTTACATATCTTGTTGAGGCGAATCCTGCCGGTTTCTCAAATAGTATTTCAACTGTATTCTAGTTTTGTCTAACTTAGAACGATAACGAATTATCTATTAAAACTTTCCACATTTTGTTTTAATAATCGAGCTATTATTAAGCCAGATAGAGTCGATTCGTTAATTATGTAGACCACTGGAAATCTATAGTGTATGACTGAGTTGTACATAGCGCTCGAATATCAAATATTTAACTTACTTGTAATTTTCAATATGTTATACCAAATTATATTGAATATACCGTGTTAAGCCGAACCGTATCAAATTGTGTCAAAGTCGCAAAATTTTTTCAAACTGAATTTTGTTCAATTTTTAAATTACATAATCTGCTAACCGTGCTAATTTATTAAAATGTTTTAAACCAGTAGTGGTGATTTTTCAAACGGTTACCGTAATCTACGAACCGTGTCGAATTCGAAACAAACTTGGCTAGTTCGTCTGTTGACCTCTAAATCACATTCTATTAGATTTACAAACGATGTTAGATTTTGTCTCAAGTCTAAACGGCTTCGAGTATTTTAAAACGAACCGTGCCGAATTTGCAATTCTTATATAGGTGAATGGTGCTGATGTATCAAACCGTACCAAACCTTACTTGTTCCTAAAACAGAATTTTTGTCTATAGATAATTTAATAAGATTTCATTCTTCTTGAACTGTCATTATTTTTCGATCCTGGTTTACCGGGAACTTCTCACATTGTTGAATGCAGCAATGCTGATTTTTCATCTGTTAAAAGTGGTAGATTTCCAAGCCACGTTAAATCAACCACATTTTTTTTATTTTCAAAGTCATCATTTTTATAGTTTTAAGACAAGCTCTTCTGTAACCCTGTTCAGCAGAATAAAATTATTTTCAATTCGAAACATGAATGTAGGCTTATCCAAAGCAATAACATTTTCTCGTAATTTCCTAGCTATTCTTTCTGTAATTCTAGCTCCGCCAGATGTTCAAAGTTTGTTTGGTAGCATCTTGCTAATTTTGGGTAGCTGGCCGTGCTGGATTATCATTCTACATATAATCTACGAAGTAGGACGTACAGTTATATTTGACCAAGTGTTAGCTATATTACAAGGTCAGCCATCACGGATTTTCAAGACGTGTTGGATCGCTCGTTATTAAGTTGCAAAATTGCGTCTGAATAGTATCCAATTGATGAAGCCAGGTCGTGTCGGTTTGAAGTCTTAGCCTGTCGGATTGTTAGTCTACAGTTTTCTATGAATGTTACACACTAAACCATTACAGATGTAGAAGTCGAACCGTTTTTATTTGTCAAATTGGGCCTGAACAAAGGCAAAAAGTTGAAGGCGG
This sequence comes from Limonius californicus, assembly GCA_014611495.1. NCBI lineage: Eukaryota > Metazoa > Arthropoda > Insecta > Coleoptera > Elateridae > Limonius > Limonius californicus. The sequence continues at coordinate 2,603 of JABXWE010051422.1, read as the reverse complement.
ACCGTGTCGGATTATTGAAAATCGGTGCCAGATTGATGAACTCCATGTCGGTGTACTGAAGCCTAACCATAGCGGATTGTTAATTTACCTTGAATCTATAAACGCTGTCAAACTGTCGTATAAACATTCGAGCCATATTGAGTCGAACTAGGCGAACTAGATCGAATTAGGCCCAAGCAGAGTCGGTTTGTTGAATGCAGGCCGTGTTGGAGTGTTGAAAACCGGTCGTGTCAAATTGATGCATTTTAGCCTTGTCGGATTATTGAGGCCTAACCATGCTGGATTGTTACTTTACATTGAATCTGAGAACGCGGTCAAACTGTTCAAATTGGACTAAATATTAATAATTTTACGAAGAAAGTGGAGTTGAACTTTCGAGCCATATTGAATCGAACTATGATAATTTTTCAAATTAGACCCAATCACAGTAGAATTGTTGAAGCAAGTCCGTTTTGGTGTGTTGAAAACCAACCGTGTCAAACTGATGAGTTTTGGCCGTGCCGGGTTATTGAACCCTAACCGTGCCGGATCGGTGCTCTATATAGCATCTACGAACGCAGTCGAGCTGATATAATTTGCCCAAATATTAAAAATGTTACGAACAGAGACGTGTTGGAATTTCAAACTATTTTTAGTCGATGTGTTAAATCGCGACCGAAACAATTTAATTTTTGAAAGCGGATTGTGTTACACAAAGTGTATGAAAACCTTGTAACACTCTGTAATAATTATGAAATTTCTTCGGAACTGTATCAAACATAAAGATTTGTTGATTTGTTTAACAAAATTTAAGTACTAAATTATGAAATAACATTTAAATCGAAACAAATTTATTAAAGTGTCTTACAAATACTGTACAAGGAAATGGTGGTGTGGCTTATAAATTTTTGGTTTTATTATATAGAGGCGACGTTAATGTTGTGTGCTCTAGTATATTATCGACTTTCTGGCATTACAGTCTAAGATGGGTTTTATGGTTGTTTAAAATAGATGCCTCCAAACTTTAATGTCTTGGTGAAACGGGTCTCAGTTGCAAACAAGGATCATTGTGCACAAAACAGGAACCCTCCCGAGCTCTTTTAACGATGCATAGATGCAAGATAAACCCAGAGAGCAATGAGAGTCATTGTTGCCTTTAACGAACCGATTATTGCAGTAATTACTGCTCGCCGTAATAAAGTGTGGTCATCGAGAGTAAATGAGCCGCGCTATCGCGACATCGCCCTAGACGTACCGGGCCAACCGCAATATCCATCAGTCCGAACCCTTTATCGGCACGAGGAGCGCAGCACATGTCTAAGTTCCCGACCGATGCATCACCCAAACCGCTCTAAATCTAATCTCCTCAACTATCCCAACAGCGGAATACAGCAGTGGTGTCTGGGGAGCTATGAATGTTTGATACCAGTAGACACATTTCAATCACCCTCCCTCAACGCGGCACTTAATTCTATATTCTCGGGTTAATTGTCGATTCTAAGATCTAAAGTTGTGGTTTTCAGATGATTGGAGCTGCCATTTTCGCACTGTGCCTCTGGCTGCGATTCGAACCTGGTCTTGTAGACTGGATCGAGAAGCTGGAACTGGAGTCCTTCTACATAGGTGTGTACATCCTCGTCTTCGCCGGCATCGTCATCATGGTTGTTTCCTTTGTTGGTTGCGTCAGCGCTCTTCAAGAAAGCACCTTCGCGTTGCTTATTGTAAGTAATTTTATAATTTTTATGCATTTTCTGTTCAGTTGTGTTACCCCACTTCTGATATTATTATCAAAAGATTGAGCTAATTTTTTTTCACATTCTGTGGAATTTACTATTTCGCTTTAAAAGTAGCTATTCATAAAATGTAAACTTTTGTTTGCTTATTATTTATAATTTTACTGTATGTAAATTGTGGCAAACTAAAATTTGTTTGGGTAGCTTATTCTAAACATTTAGTGAAATTTCCTATGCAGCATATCCTTTACATCTCAATAAAGTGTGGGAACTTCATTACAATAACGACAACAGCTATAGGGCTTCCAAGTAATACATTTCAAAATAATGCCTACACGGACTTTACGCTGGGTTTAACGTGGGCGAACATGACTTACGTTGTTTGCTAATCAAATGTTAGTCTAAATCCAAGAAATGTTTCTGGGGCGAAGTTGTAACTTAAATAATTCCCTTTATGATGAACCCCTATTTTATTTAAGAATTTTGTTCAGTGCCGAGTAATTGTATCGTTCGTATTACTTTGTAAGGTCGAGTTTCTCAAACATCAAGCTTTTCATTACTGTCTTCTGCAGAACAACTTCACATGGTGATTGCGTGACGTCTAACATTTCCAAAGTTATGTTTTAAATTAACGTAAACGTGTTTACGGCTTTAAAGTTTACGATGCTTTTGTGGCATATGTATCTTTAACACGAGGGTAGTAAAGTTGCGGTTGGTAGCGCTTTGATTTTGGTGTTTAGTTCAATTCAGGTAAGAAAACCTTTAGTCCAGTTCGATATCGAGTCTGTTCCTATGTGCACGTATATATTGGACCTAGTGATAATGTTATCTGCCAGTGCCAAATGCGAGTTCAACAGCTGAATGAATTGAAAATAACAACATAAGGTAGAG
>JABXWE010051419.1:0-10510 GCA_014611495.1 Limonius californicus | reverse complement strand
AAGTGAGGAATTCATAGGTAGTTTAATGCTTGCAGATTTAACACAAAAATTCGAACCAATGGTGATCGCAATCGAACATGCAGGAATCAGCATTACAGCCGATCAGTGGCGGCTTGTACTAAAGGGCACAAGGGCACGTGCCCACCCAACCACCAAGATAAACACAGAAAGAAATTCGCATGTAATTCAGTGCATTATTTTAATTTAATTATTTTAACGACGGTATCAAATTTTGCTTATGCACCACAAGCGCGGCTAACGCGCTCAAAACTACTTTCCGGGGAACGCTCTGATTTGTACCTATGTAGAGGTGATTCGGTTGCCTATCGGTTATCTTCGCTATACGCGATAAACCAGGCGAATTAGGCGCCGAGCGAAGTGTTCCCTATTTGCAGTCAACGTTTGAATTTGGACTGGAGCGCTGTTTTCGCGCAATCGCGCGTTTGAATTTAAAGACTCAAGTGACGTTTTTTCAATGATCGATCAAAAGATCGACTGAACTCATTGGCGGTCCTATCAATAGAAAAGAAGTCCGTCCAGTCTATCCCGGATTTTGACAACAAAGTCATAGACGTCTTTTCCAGCATGAAAAATAGGAGAATGGATTTTATGTGCAAAAAATGGGTAAGTTTTTTCTTGTGCCCACCCTCTTTCTTAACTCACGAGCCGCCACTGCAGCCGATGCCATTAAATCCAAGTTGCTGGATATGAGTATAGGTGGCGCTGAGAGTTCGGCGGTTGTACAGTGACTTTAACAGACAGTGGCGACAATAGGACAAGGCCACGCTCCCGCCGCCATGTTGTGGCAAATTTGAATTATATTAGTAAAGAGTTCTAAGGCCCGGTCTTTCCACCTCCTAATAAACATCCTAATAACTTTTATTCAGCTACTAACTGTTGAAAGCGTCTTTCCACTTACCAATAGTACTTATTTAGCTACTAGTGAGCGTTAATAGCCAGTTAACTTATTAGGTGGATGAACCTCCTATTAAAGTCTAAAAGCTGCTATTAACTAGTGCACGCGTGCGCATCAATGCCCAGCTGAGCTGTATTATTTGACGCGTGATTATTTACATAACCTAAAAATTACGTATCCGCGAAGAATGGATGTTTTCGAGGATTTTGACGATATTTTAGACAATGATCTCGCGGAAATTGTCGAGTTTATAAATCCTGAACGTCACCCATACACGGTACGTCCAAGGCCAAATAATTTAGAAAGATGGAATGAAGCTGAATTTGTGAGGCGGTTTCGCATATCAGACAGCATCAGTTTTTTTATTTTCGATAATAAATGAATATCGCAAAGCAATATCTATTAAAAATCTCACCTCTAATTCGGTGAAATTTACGGCCCTTTCCCTTTTCACTTAATTCATATTCGTTAATACAGGAAAAATTTAAAATATAATTTCGATAAGACACTCGACAACCATGAGGTATACCCAATAATGCAGGCAAAAATGCAGGACTTGCAATAATTTTATGATCCCATCTGACATGCAGATGAACGCATTCTGCTGTTAGAAGCACGTACATTTTTAAATTTTATATTTCGCGATATTATTTGGTGCCATATACTGCATCCTTGTCTTTATTATATTTTGGGCATGAAGCTTGCTTGCTCTAACGAAGTGAGATGAAGTTGTCCTTTAGTTGCTTTATAGTTACCGTTGTTACCAACATAAGAGAAAGTATTACTCTGAACCTTAATAGCTGAATAGTTAACCTGCTATTAAGAAGGGATGGAAAGACGCGCTTGAGAAATTCGGCTACTAAATGTTCCTACTAAATTTAATCGCCGATTAACTAATAGGCATTTTAATAGGATCTGGAAAGACCGGGCCTAATGGTAATTTATTAATTAAATCAGAAAACAGGGCATTTTATACAAAATTTACAATCAGATATAGATGTCTTATGTCCCCTAATAATTAACGGTTATATTTAAAAATTTAAAGCATAATATTTAAAGATGTTGCTTTTAAAAGCTGCATAAGAATAATGGAGACACCAACAGATCAATTTTTTTCACAACATTTAATCTCAAATATTAATATTAAAAAACGTTTTTTGGACAACCCCACAGAGTTGGCACGAAGGCCGTTACAAATTACGTATCAATAAATGACATCATAACATTGATATTTATTATTGAAACTTACAAACAAACAACATATTGTATTTAAACAATATATTTCATTGTTAACAAACTAACAGAAATAGTTTAATAATACTATACTTAATTATAAGTTATTATAAAGAATGACCGGCCACTGACTTACTGCCATGCTTTTTTGAAGCACCTTTGCATTTTTTTGAATTAATTTTTAGCCTAAATATAACAAATCTTTTAATAATCTTATTTTTAAGTTTGTGACAATCAGGTAGTTCTAATTGTAAAGATGACATTGCCTTAAAATAAAATTCCTTGATGTTGATACTTATTTTGTGTTGAAATAATAGGAAAGTATTTTTTGAAAACGCTTTCCATCTCTAAAAAAAATAAAAAGCAGTCTCTGTAGTAAAAAAAAGGGAATGTTCTTTAAATCGCTTGATTAAACTAAACTTGGTATAATGTTTATAAATCGGAGTTATGGAACCTGCGGCATCTATACAAGTTGAACAAGTTTTTGAAGTTTTTACAATACTCCGTAGTATATATCCAGAGATATTATAGAATGAGTTTAGCTCACTGTAATTTAAATTAAAAACAGGATTTCTAATTTCGCCGGGTAGCTGCACTTCTTCATATAATGGTGGTGTTTTATTTATGGTGTCTAAAAAGCCCGAGAGAAATTCCCTATCATCTTCATCATAGCTGCTGGCACTTGCATTTTTTAAATATTGAGACACACAGATTAATTTCAGATTGTTTTTTACTTGTATGGCGTTTGGAACAATCTGCTTGCTCCTCATGACGCTAAAAAGATTTTCCAAATAGTCTTGGGAAAAGCGACTTGTTAACACAAAGTGGTAGTTTCGCTCATTCAACAAATAGGAATGCACTTCCAACATAGCCTGTGTAGAAATCAGAACACCTGTTTGGGATGGTTTCCAAAGTTTTTTACATCCGACCTCTAAGTAAGTAAAGATATTCATAAAATCGTGTAAAAATTGAACAGATTCGTTATAAACTTTCGGATTAAATTTACTTAAAGCACAAGATGGATGCCTCGAGGTCATTAAAATGAACCATTTTTCCACCTGATCCAAAAACCATGCTGTAGTTAAATAAGCAGGTTTTTTCACTTCTTCGCTTAAAAACTTCAATGCGCTGCTTACAGAATGGTTTATTACATTTGTCGAAGTCGACACTTTCATTTTAGAAAAATGACTAGGAAGCAGATCCTCTTCTGTCAATTTTGGTGCCAACTTAAAAAAGTGATCCTTCTGATGAGCTATCACCTCAGATATATGGCTGGATAAAATTTCATTTGTTGGTAATTTATACTTTTCAACAATTTGATTGTGTATTTTTATAATTTTATTGGATACCAACATGAATTTTATATTTTTAAATAAGTGTGGCACATCAGCAAAAACATGAAGATGTTTATCTGGATTAAGTGGGTGCTTTATTTTACAGTTTATTGGTGAATATCTTCCGGCCCCTATACCCCAAGTTTTCCACAGCGCCTGATTGCAAGGTCCCATGTCAGACGTAACACTTAAAATGTTTAAATTAAGTTCACCTGCGTTTTTAAATATGCTCTCTATAATGTTCTTGAACACTGCACCATTAACCGAGTCGCTGGTGAAATAATATGCCACCACCTGTTTCCAGCGAGTGGTAACGCCACCCAGCATAAAAACCAACACATGAGTGGCTAGACCTGTGTGCTCAGGAAGAGTTACTTCGCCAAAATATTTGTTTAGAGAGGTGTCATAGGTATTTCCTGGGGTGATCACCATTTCATCCCAAATTAGGGCACAATCCTTTTCATGGGATTCAAAGGTCTGAATTTTTATTTTTAAAAAGTCAAACACCTCATTAAGAATACCGCTATCAAATTTGAGGTTTTGTAATCTTCTCTGTAGTGTGCGAATAGAAGGTAAAGGATATCCTTGCTTTAATAATTCGGTATAACCATTATTTCCACAACTAAATTTTAACTTTAAGGAGTTTGTTACAGTCGCATTTGTCCATTTCATAAATTTTGTCGATTTATAAGACCTTTTCTTTCTTAGAGCCAAGATTTGGTCATTGTTAAATAACTGCTGTAACAATTGATGTTGGCTAAATTTTGACAAAGAAGTTTTTTCAACATTTTTAAGCTTCTTTGTGGCATTTCTTACAAGTTTTTTATATTTTCTGGTTCTGCTCCTTTCCTTGAAATACATTTTTTCGAGTTTATTTAGTTTGGCCATTAGCTCTGTTGATTTTGCATTTCTCTCTTCTTGGAACAAGAGAGACATCCCATGTTCATCTTCTTCACTTGTATAGTTTGATGTAGACGATCGCTGACTTTCTGGCAAATCCCCCGTTGACGTAAATGGCTGTGCTCCTAAATTGCCGGCTATAGTTATTTCCATGTCCTCTGTCATGATTTGTAAAGCTGATGTGGCTTTACCTTAAAAAAAATACCTAATTTAGATAAATATTCATCAAATGATGTTTACTATTATTACACGGATTGTAGAGTATAGTGTTTTATGTGCTGCAGTAGACAAAATATAACAAACTATAAAAAGTGGGCACTTACAGCACGATGGTTTAGTTTTCTTTGGCAACAGGTTTCTTTGTGCTGGAGGTTTTCTTTTGCTTTTTGGCAATGAAAATGAAAAAATTGAAGGTACAGCATTAGCTTTTAGCTTTCTAGTGCCATCTTCCCGAGTCTTCTCCCAAACTTCAGGAGCAAAATGAACCTAAAATAAAAGTATGCGATGAAGTAAGTTGTAATCTAAAATGTGCACAGGACACATAAAATAGGTCTAAATATTCACTTTTATTATAAAAATAAACTGTACATAAAACTTGTACCTACCTCACATAAACAAGAATAATCAGTCGGTTTCCAATTATCTCTTCTAATTTTGATAAGCCATTCTCTTCTCCTTGCTGGGTCTCTGGGAAAGCGTTTCATTAAGAAACCCTTTTTTGCAGAGTTGCTGCAATTTACTGCTGCGCAACCCGGCATTTCGTTCCTAAACTTTTTATTTATTTTATTTATTACTTTTTTCCGAAGAATTATACCACAAAAAAGGAATAACAAACGCACAAACAATAGTCCTTGTAAAGTTTTCAAGCACAAAACTTAATTTGTATACATATAATCGACTAGTCTTTAAGAAAAATCCAATCAATTACACCACAAGATCACAACTGCATAACAAACTCATAAGAACAGAAAATGTAAACCCTCAATTTAGCCACAACATGGCTACCGGTACCACGTGATCTAGACAACCAATCAAAAGTTGTCACCCTATTGTCGCCACTGTCTATTTAAGTCACTGTACATTTTAGAAGAGAAATATTTTTAACTTTTAATAATTTCCAAAATATTAAATACTTTCTGACAACTCTGATAACTAAATGTATAAAGGGTTAATAGCATAAAATTCAAAAAAAAACAACAAAGTTTACGTTCGCATTATTACCTACACTTAAATTTTTTAGACGATGTAAAATCGTAACAATTTTGTTCTGATATCATGTCCAGTATTCAATTAGGTGTATACAAATTAAAAAGTCAGCTAAAAATTGTTACTGTTAATTTGAATAAGAGCAATCTTTATTACAGAAAAAAATTGTTTTGGTAAGTAAATTCGGTTTTTAAAAAGTAACTGAAGTTTCAGGGTATTTTTGAGGGATGTTTATAAACTGTACGAACGCTTGAAAATCGACCATCTTACCGTTTAAGTAGAACGTTCAAAAGGCAGAATGCGTTCCATAGCGATGCTTCTTATTCGTTATTAAATTAAACGAAGCACGATCGGGCGAATTACGTGTGTGTATATCTTTAAAAAACTAAATTTAGATACCTATTATGTACGTCTCACAAAACTATAATTTCTTTTTAATACTTATACCAACGTTTTATATTTACGTTCAGGAAATGTGTTGTTGTATTAGCTAAGTGGTAAATAAAATTTCATTTGTTAATTAGTAACAATTTTCAAAAATTAGCTTAGAAATTATAATCATTATATATTTTGAATACGAAAGTGCCTTTATTACGTCCACCATTGGCGAGTTGGTAAAACGTTGGCATTCTATTCAAGGGGCCTCAGGTTCGAATCCCCGCAAACCCAACTTTTCTTTTCTGATTTTATTATTCAATTTTCGTCATATTGTGCAATTTTAGGTATTATTATAACCGATAAGCAAATTAATCATGCATGACCTAATTAGCTCAGATACGCACGAGCTTGATCTAGTAATCTGAACGTTATTGGTTCCATTCTAGCCGGAGAACATTTTTTTCTATATACTTGAGAATACAGTTACTCTTGATTTTTCTGACTAGTTTTCGTCCCCGAGTGGCCATAGGGGTTGAATGATCTAAGGGAGAAATATAGGGTTGACTGAGAGCTAGCCAAGGAATCTCAAAACATTCTCAGGCTCTTTCTCCTATTCAAGACTCACAGCAATACCAAATTAATGATCGCTTCTGTTAATTCAGAAACGGCTGATCGTGATGGTGAGCTACCCGAGACAGCTAGCAATAAAGTCATAGAAGCTGTCATTAAGGGGTAGATGCTGTGAGAATAAGAGAATTGAAGCCAAGTGATAGGGAATGTTTCGCACTTTTTTTATTAACTCAGTAAATATTGGTTTTGAAATTTAAAAGCTTTTTTAAGAGGACTTGAAAAATAAATGACCTTTATAGAATTTTAGCACTTTTTTATTTTCTTTTATCGATTTCGTGGTTGTATCCAATTGCTTTGGTCCAGTAATAAAAGGCATTTTGGAATATTAAAGAAATGGGAAATTTTGTAGGTTCTTAAGGCGTTTTTTGCTGGATATTTAATCATTTTTTCATGTGCCCAATTTTTAGTAGTCTTGAGGTGCTTTTGGGGTGTCTAAAAATTGGGGCATTTAAAAGGTTTCGAGGCTATTTTTGTGGTTTTTCAATGATTGTTTGCATGTCCCAACTGCTCTGGTCTAGAAATGAAAATCCGTTTTGGGGTATCTAATAATTGAAGTATTTTTGGTTGTTTTTAATTGATTTTTGCATGTGTGCATGCCCTGGTCCAGAAATAAAAAGTCATTTTGGGGTGTCTAAAAAACAAGGGATTTTGTAAGGTTTTTTTGGGTGATTTTGAGGTAACTTTGCTTGATTTTAAGCGTTTTCTAACCATTTTTTCGTGTACCCAATTTTTGGTGGTCTATAGATCTTTGGGTACTGTAGTGCGCGTGCACTACATTTATCAGGTCGCTTGTGTGTTGTTGTTATTTTATTTACTTAGTTACCACATTTTCTCTGTTTTGTATTCACACAAATAAATTAGTCTCTCCAAATTAGTAGTTTAATTGAAAGATATTTGGTGACCCCGACGTGCACGCGCACTACAGTACTTTTGGGGTGTTTAAAATTTGCGATATTTTATAAAATTTTAGCCACTTTTATCGTAATTTTTTAACGATTTTTGCATGTGTCCAATTGGCCTGGTTCAGAAGTAACATTTTGAGGTCTACTAAGGTCTCTCATGGAAAATAAACGAAGTTGTTTCAGAACTAAAGAGGTTCAAGATAGACATTGGGGTCTTAACGGAAACGCAGAAAAAAGGTCAAGGATCAGAAAATCTAGGGTATTACGACCATTTATACAGCGAAGTACCAAAAGACACAAGAGCTGCTAAAGGAGTATCTATAATAATCCACAGAAAACTTAGAAGACTTATTAGAAAATGGGAAGCTGTAGACGAGCGAATAATAAAAATGAACTTACAGATAAAAAACAACTATTCTTGTAACATATGCCTCTAATAAAGACTCAGCGGTTAAGGATAAAGACGAGTTCTTTGAGAAGTTGCACTACGAAATTTCAACAATTGGAAAATCTAGAGAAATCGTAATATTGGGGGATATCAATAGCAGAACGGGAAAAAAACAGAAAGATAAAGTAGTAGGAGAGTATGGGGTAGAGGTAGTTAATGGAAATGGGAACAAATTAATTTCAGTATGCGAACAAAATGAACTAAAGATAATGAACGGGTTTTATCAACACCGTTGAATACATAGGTACACAAAGATGTAAGAAACTAGAAATCTGAAATCGATCATAGATTACCTGATAATGCGACAGAAAACGAGCATAAGAACAAACGACGTGCGAGTATTCAGAGGAGCAAGTTGCAGAAGTGATCACTACCTATTGAAACTAATGTTCCCAATAAGACACGACCCAGTAAAAGATCATAAAGAAGAATACGGGACCAAGATAAAAGAATGCAGGTTCAGTTTATTTTACATGAACGCACGGCGAAGCAAACAAGCTGCAGCAATAAAGACTGCGAACGAGATAAGAAAAAGTACGTCGAGTACCGGCAGGCGCGGTAAACACTGCTAAACATATTCTTCTCTGCCTTCTGTGATTGTGAATAAACACTAAAAATTGCTCGTTTGCGCATCGAAGAATTCTAACAAGATTTTATATTAGGTTAATGCATAAGTTTGTAGTGCTTTTATTTATTTACACTTCGTTTCATATGAAATACAACACCCGTTAAAAATAAAGCTACGGGTTTGAAACGTTGCTAAAATACTGTTTCATTATTGCGTATGAAATGGTCAGGTTTTCATAAAAAAAGATTAACAATCATAAGAAAACAATAACAACAACGAAAACAAAATTAATAATGTGTAACATCGCCATGAACAGCAATTTACTCGTAGTGGCATGCTTTCTATCAAGTGGTCTATGTTCTCCTGGAGTATTTCGTTCCATATAACCTCAAGTTAGTGTTGTAATGGAGTTCCTGGCCTACAACTCGCAAAATTTTATTTATAAAAATTGTATGTATTGTAGGTTATAGGCGCGTCGAGTCATGAACCGAGTGCGTTCCCCCACGTCTACAAACGCAGACCGGAGGCCACCGAGCAGGGACAAGGCTGATAACCAGTATAAAAGCAGGAATCTCAGCGAATATGAATTAATTCTCCTGAGAGAGCCTTCCTGGCAACTTTCCTGAATTTCCTGAGCTTTTCTAAGCATAAAACATGAGGTGCCTCACGTATTCTTTCCAAATCCAGACATTTAAGACGTGAGGTTGTACCTCACGAATCCGATCACATCCCGAGCCCCAAAGCGTGAGGCTGTACCTCACGTACTCATTCTTTCAGAATCCAGACACTTAAGACGTGAGCTTGTACCTCACGCACTTATTCTTTCCGAATCCGATCACATCCCGAGCCCCAAAATGATTACTTTCAAAACTAGTTCATTTAAAAATTATTTTATTCCCTAGATTAGATATCCAGCCGACCATAAAGTTGTAAATAATTTATTCTAAAATTTAGGTGGTGTGCCTCCAGCCAAGAACCCGGTTTCCAAAGGGGAACTTACATTTTCAGAGGATAATCATTTAAAATTGGGTCAAAAGGTGTTTGACCTCTTAAAATTGTAATAAAATTAGATGCGAGTTCAGCCACAGAGTTTCAATCATTATAGTAATAATTTTTATTCTGTTAAATCTAGAATTACGCAGTTCGTCACTGTCAGCCATTTTTCCCGTCTACGGCGATCCACTCACAGATTATATAGGGATTTAGATAGGAAACTTCCTAATAAGATTTTGTAGCCAAGTTAGCGCCATCTGTAGAGTTGCTCCCCCAAAAATTTCGAACGCTGTCGGTTTTAAACCTTGCTAAAATTTCTATTGTGGTTGTAACATATGATCAAAAAAATTCAAAGTTAGAGTGCTAAAAGGCTAAGACATGCCTCTAACTTGAAATTTTTTTGATTATATGTTATTTCTCAAGGAGAACTATGCACACCAGTAAAATACTTAAGTAATATAAAAAATTTTATTTTATAAAAATTAAAAATATGATAATTCGTCAGGTTACTGCAAAAACCGTTTAAGTCACAAATATGACTTTTAGGGAACAAGAGAACTCAAGTTTATAATACGTTGCAAAAATCATACAAGAAATTAAGATGGTCACCACGGCTTCTTCTGCAACTGGCTATTCTTTTGAGAAAGTTTTGCATCACATTTTCGCACATTTGAGTGCTTGAATTGTTTGTGGGCCATCAGCGTAGACTTTTTCCTTCACGTAACCCCAAAGAAAAAAGTCTGCTGCCGTGAGATCGCACTATCTGGAAATTTCTCCCTCAATAGTGCAACTGTTTCGTGGCTTGTGTGGCTCGTGTTATTAATAATGTTTATTATTATTATTAATAAGCGTTTGGGAAAGCTCAGAAAGAAAAACTCCGTGTTGACGCGATTAAACTTATATTGAACTGTTGAAAAAGTAGAGTGACAGTAATACATGGTATGACACAAAGCTGTGGTACAAAAAACCAAACATAGATGTCACCATGTGGAATGAAAGTAA
>JABXWE010051417.1:0-11988 GCA_014611495.1 Limonius californicus | reverse complement strand
TTTCTCCTTTTAACAGTTTCTTCGTTATTAAATTTACTTACGAATGAAATAAAATAGCAGAATCTCATAGTTTAGTAATATCAACACAAAAAATAACGACAAGTAACAACATTTAACTTCCTTGAATCAACCATATTATATCAACAACAAGAAACGGACATACACAATAAGATAGGAAAATTTAACTATGTATATCAATGGCACAGGATATAGAACCTTGAGAAATAAACTGAGAAATGATACGTTGGTTTCGTTCTATAAGACAATGGCAATACCGTGCGGCATACATATATGGAAGTGAAAACTGGACAATTACAAAAGCAAATGAACAAATAATACAAACATCACAGATGCGATTTTTAAAAAGAGCAGCGGGCTACTCACGAATTAAAGAAGAGAGCTAATAGGAGTGCGGTATCAACGAATTAATAGAAGAATATAGTAACACTTAGAGAGAACACGTACAAAGAATGGAAGAATAGAGGATACCCAAACAAATATGACAATACAGAGCAAAAGGCAAAATATCTTTGAGAAAACCCAGTTAAAGTTGGAAAGATCAAGAATAAGGAAATATATCCTAATACATGCAGAAAGAAACACAAGAAAATTGAATTTATTAAATTCAATTTCAATCTTTATCTGCTTGTAATGTTTTAATGACAGGGTTCAAGATCGTTTTGAGTCTGTTTTAGTTTTTTCTCTCCGGAAAATTGCCCTTTTAAATCTTTAGCTCTCAATAGAATTGCTATTTTAAATTTTTATTATGTAAATATTATTTTCTTTCTGTCATGGATGATATCGTCAAAAATATAAATTAATCAATTAATAGTTGTAAATATAATAAAATTATAATATAAAAATTAATAAGAGAGTTAAAAATAGTTTTTCCGGAAAAATAATAATTTTGAATCATAACGGAAAACGAAAAAATTTGCAATTGTTTGAAACATTTTATAATTTGCTAACCAACAGACAATTTCATAATACAGCACGATAAATAATAAACTTAATTTTTCGTAAGTTTAAGTTGCAATACAGCGAACAGCAACAGCTATAATCGTCTCTTTCCACACAAAAGGAAATAGTCGATACTGCGAGAATTATAGGAGCATATCGCTGGTAAGTGTGCCAAGGAAAACGTATGAAAGGATACTGAAACAAAGGCTAAGAAAAGTCACAGATCAACAATTCGAAGATGCTCAAAGTGGCTTCAGAGCCGGGAGAGACTCTAGCGATGCATTCTTTGGATTAAAACAGAGCGTGGAGAAAACTATGAGACACAACAAAGAACTATACGTTTGCTCCGTAGATTTAGTAACAGTCAAATATAGAATCTACTGAAGAAATACGATGTAAGCTACACACTGGTAAATACCATAAGAAGCTTTTATAAAAACACCTGGAACTCTATCAGAACAGGAAATACGGAATCGACAAAATTCAGAACAGAAAAATGAGTAAAGCAAGAAAGAGTGCTGATCACACGACTATTCATTAGTTTAATGAACGACATCAGGAAAGACACGATAAAACGAGAAACCTTTTTTTACAGAAATATGAAACTAGTTTGAATCTCGGAATTTATGTACATAGACAATCATCGCAAACAGACGCGGAACTGCAGAAAAACTTAGAAATTTGGAAGCTTTCGAAGCTAGAAATATGACGACCAATTAGACTAGAAGGGAGCCCTTAGGTCCCCCAAGTCACACCTGAGCTGTAAAGGGGACATGGACGTCGAGATCAATAACAGACTGGGTGCAGCAACTAGACTATACCATGCGGTAAATAAAATAATAATCAGTGAAAAGAAGACCTCGAAACTAATCAAACTACGAATATATAATGGCATCTGCGTTCCAACATCAACATATAGTAGTGAAACATGGGCGTTCACAAAAAAGGCAACAGGAGAGAATCCAAGCAAGTTAAATGAAATTGGTCACGAGCTTAAACGGAATTGTGACACATCAACGACGGCATGCCCTAGCTAGCTCAGAGGAGAAGGGGGGGGTTCAATTTTTAAAATACACCGCGCTTAAATCTGGTCAAATTCGAGATAAAGTCGTAATAAGTGAAGACGCCACGTGAATAAAATAAGAGTTAGGTTTAACATGGCATTTAATTAAATTAAAGAAGCGGACAAAATACACGCAAAATGGTTATATGATTATAATTTGGTAACGAACAAGTATCAACATTAAAAAAACACGGTTTAAAACCAACAATCTTGATTAAACAAGGTCATGCATAGAGATGCACCAAAAACGATTGAATCTAAGTCAATAATATCTGAAAAAAGATACTGCAGAAAGGCCTTGTACACGCAGTATTTTCTTATATCACTAAAAAAGCATCTGAAGCGTGGCTGACAAAGGTTTTGAAAATTTACCTTTTTCAATGAAAAATTGGCCCTCTAGGAGGGTGTAAAGCTTAACTCACTCCCTGGGTGTAGTGGTAGAGTTTTTAAAGTTGCTTCTCTCGAAACCACTTGCTTTTGGCAGATTTTTAATATTGCGTCATACGGCGAAATTTCCCAAATCGGAACTTTAAGCGATATTTTCGGAATTTTTAGGAAACCGAATATTCCCCTTTTTCGGACGTACCATGAATGGTACCGCAGAAAGCGAAATTAATTACGTGTTGGTAAATTACACTGATTCGGACGCCCGGAGGTAATTTTAAATCTAGGTAACACTTTGGTCGAGAGCTGGTACCTGATTTCCGTTTTTCCCTCGCACTTACCAGTGTGAAGGTTCGGATTAATGCTGCGTTTGCAGAAAGATAAATAAACGTCGTGCACATAGAGGTCAATAAAAGCGGCCGAACGTCACAAATTCTCTGCAGAAAAAACATTGGAAGAAAACATGTATAAATGAAAAGTGAGGGTGCGCAACACAAACAAGATGAAGACAGACTCTCGACATTGTAGTCGGTAAACGAGATAAGAAAGAAGAAAAAAGAAGTTGTAGTATAAGTAGCATTAACTAACCGTCATTGATTGTATATGACTTCTATGTTCCACCCGAACGATAAGGCTTTGGAAACGATAATTATTACAGAAAATTTTTTATGTAAGAAATTAGCAGATGATTGAAACAATCAGTCAAACAAAAAATGGATATAGCAAGAAAACACATATTATGTCTCCTCGCGGAGATAATAATAATTCAGTAAACATTTACAGTTTACGTAGGAAAACATATAATTTGGGTGAATCAGACGACGAGACGCAGCAGCGGTATGCTGCAAAATATTATACAAAATATTAAAATCTAAATCAAAAATACAAAGGTAAGACAATTTATTTTATTATATTCTTAAAAATGTAAATAATTGCTAATGTAATCATCTTGTCGATTTTTATTTTTAATTGAAATTGATAATATTTTAATTCCTTGAGGAAAATGGCAGCGTTGAACAATCGTCCCAGCGGCCGTAATTATTCCACTGAGCTCGGGGCTCGGGGCCCCTTCCAAACCGGGGCCCCTGGCGACCGCTAGGTCCGACACCCGCTTGACCCGCCACTGGGTTTTAGCCCTCTTAGTTCAACTATTTCTCAATAAATCCTTTCAAGCTTTCAACAGCAAACGCCTTTTTCCTATTTTTATTTTTAATTAAATTGACATTTGATAGTTTCTTAAATAAGAATTAAAATAATTAAAAATTAAGTCTAGAATTGTCAAAATATTGGGAGTTATAAAACTTAAAAATGTATTATTACAATAATAGCTATTTATAAAAGAGTGCCTTGAGATACTGAAATCTGGTAAAGAATATTTCTTAAATTCTTACCTAAAAAAGGGTAACTTTGAATAAGTTTCTACCTAAAAATTAATTTTCACTTAAACAATATAAAATTTTATAAAATCTTCATAAAAATAAACAAATGTAGGACAGTTTCGTTGGCAAATTTAATTTAAATCTTTTATATCTTTTTTTTAAATCTTTTTATCATACATGTACACGAATTATGAACGGACAGGGAAATCAATGTTTAAATTTGCCTCCAAAAAGTTGTATTAGTTAAACAAAGAAATAAAAGTTTCCGATTATGCCCTTTTTTGGTGTATCTATTTTCTCGCACCTGCACTCCGTAATATTTTAGCTTTAAGCAAAATTTTTTAAATCTCTCCAAACTAGTCGATGAAAGCCGTTACAACAAATTGTCATATTCTTTTCTCCTAAGATTTACTACCGTTTAATGCTAATTTATGTTAAGAATTTATATATCATTCTGAGTGTTAGTTCCTACAATGTGTTAGGATGGAGAATAAAAGTAAACCAAATCGATCTGCTTTTCTAAACACCTACTTTTAAATCGTGTTTGTTCTGAAAAACTTAGCAAATTAATAATAAATAATGGCTGATTGCCCTAAACCGACTCTGCGATTAATCAAAATTTCTCTAACGGCATTGCTGGTCGAACCTGGTCCACATTAGATTCGGAAAAAAATGAACAAGCCAAAAATTTGTATGTCACGATTTTTTCTCCGCGGATACAAGACCGTAAAATTCCTCTACATTGTATTCAAAGTCCGTTCTTGTTTTGAATCCCCAGCGATATGATAGACAGCAACCTAATTTTTTTGGCCGAAAGGTCTTGCCGCTAATGTTTGCCGTTGCTTATGTTCACGGTTAATTGATGATGGCGGAGCAATTGACATTAACTAGACAGCGAACAGGTATTGCTAGCAGATCGCATAATCATTGAACTGTATGTGACCTAAACCACTTTTTTGTCTATCGACTGGACCAATTCTTATTCTTTATGAATCTTCCCTTGGGCGAAGACAATTAGCAAATATCGTATGTTGTAAATAGTAAATCATGCAAACTTTCTTTTAATAGCAAATTAGACGCAGCTGGCTGTGTTTAAAACTAAATAAAACACTGGAAATAGAGTTGAAACTAAAATACAAAATTGTGTTCTGAAACCAAACTCTAATTTTTAAAAACAGGATCTGTTCAAAATATCATTTAAACTTATACGGTAGTTGTATAGTTTGCAGTACTGTGCGATTTATGCATTATTTAATCCACTAACTCCATGAACCTCTGGGCTACAAGCCACGTATATGGGCGTCGGTAGATAGCGACCAGCTATTTTCCCCGTTAGTACAAAGTGAAACTAAATATATTAGAAAAAAAATATATGTATATACCGCCTGTCCATTCTCAAACGCGAACATATTAATTTAACATTGTATTGAACATTTTTGCTGATTCCACTTACAGGAAAAGTAATAATAGGAAAAATAGGAAAGGTAATAAATTAAAATTAAATTGCGTATGGGAAATGATTGCGGGGATATCCGAGTACTCGGTTCCACACCCTGCTGCCACTTTAACCCTGTTTGAGGTAGTTAGTGACGTGCGCACTAACACACGGAGAAGGTAATGGTATCAATAGAAAGATAAAATTATTGCGCATCAAATGTACTAATAATAAGATTGAAGATGAGATTTTTATTTTAATATATTAATTTGGTGGCTCAGTGGTAAGAGAGCCCAGCTTTGAATGTAATAGTCCAAACGCTTCCCGGTTCGAATCCCTCCAGGGTCGGAAATTTTTCCAATTCCCTGGGTGATCGGTACTGGGTCTCGGTCTCCTTTTGCCATTGGGGATCAAATTAATGGCACTCCTCGTGTTACGATTGCACTAGAGGAGTAACAAATTCATATATACAAAAATACACCACACACCAGCAGGTTAAGCACCGTTACACACCAACACGGTAACCCGCAGAGTCGAGTCCTGTTGTGCATTGCACAAACTAACTTAGCTCTGCCTCACACCAAAGCGATGGGCCTCTAAGGCCTGTGAAAACTTCATAATAATAATAATAATTTAAAGCTTGGCGATATTTAAATATGAGTTGCCATGATTTTCATGTTAAACGGCATTTGTCAAATAATTTTGAATTAGTTGGCTTAAGTCAGCGATTTTCTGTAAATTACTGTTCAAATTATTTACGGAAAAATGAATAATTACTCCAATGTAGAACGAATGTTTATGGCAAAAACCTTTTACAGTAGCGTTAGTTTGCGGAGAGTTAGAGATTTGCTTGCCGTTAAGTTTAATGCCTTCTGTAAGTACTATCATAGGCTAATAAATACCTAGACGTCTCAAGTAAATGACAAACTAGATTCAATCTAAACCCGCTGGGACCTTTGCGAAAGATGGCGCTGTCAGTTATTTCTACTACCTGCAGTTGACCAAATACACTTTCAAATGACAGATTTTCTACATCGTTTACCTGGGCCACGTTAACTCAGAAGCAGGTAGCAAAGCCCATACCGCCTTAACCCCAAGAATAAGGTGTTATGATGGTATTATTTTAATGAAAATGTTTCCAAATTTTACCTAGCCTAGAAAGTCACTTACAATCCTTGCCTATAAATATTTAATCTGTATATACTAGACAGGCGCTTCCTATTAAACATCGTAAGTAAATAAATTGGTATAATTTTTGAAAGTGAATATCTTTTTTGAAAAATTAAATTTTTGTTTTTTTCAATGTTCTCATGGTAGCCTTCGAATTTGGAACACTCTGTATGTATATATAAGTATGTAGGTATATAAAGAAAAAATAAATTTGCAACGTAGATAATTTTATTAACGCAGAGTTTATTTATAATTACACAAACAGTAGTACATCTAAATGATCTTAAGAAGAAGTAACAGCCATCAATAACGTATACACATTTAAGTGTGGGTTAAGTTTCGCAATTTTGCAACTCTTGTTTTAGCTTTGCGAATAAGTCGAGATTCCCAAGTGGTCTGCTTCAAAAGACGTACCAATAAAGCATACCTAATTATGCCTGCGGGGCCTTATAAGAATGTTTATAAATTTTGAGTTTAGTGCCCCGTTATTCAAAGACAGGGTATCAGATTTTTATGAAAATTCATATGTAAGGCCGTATGTAGAGTCTAACACAACGGTAACTTTTGAAAAAAATCCGAATAGGGAAAAAAAATTGGACATGATTTGTGGGACAGTTTAAAGTATGGGAAAGTCCAGGCGAAGTGTTTTGCTAATTTTGATTTAATGACGTTTTATAAAGATGTTCAGATTCACGTATTCTAAAAGACGACATGATGCAGGTACCTATATTGGAAAACGTGCGTGTGATAATTGTTATAAATAAAATCACTTTCATCTTCTTCGCAATTAGAACTTAACACGAATGTTTTTAATTTGGGCAAAACAAGTGTCTAAATCTCATGGATTTGGAAGTAGAGTTATGATTAAAACCCCCCTTATTCCGTATTACTAATAAAAAAATTTCTAAGGCGTCCCGATTTAAATAATTTTTAAATTATTATAAAGTAATTTAAAAGTTGACCTTGCCGACTGCATTAATCCAAGAAAACATGGAGGTACTTCATACCTACCAACACTTTAGCATCATTTACAATGTGTAATATCATGTCTGATGTAAACAAAACCTTTTTACCTGAAATGGAATGCTTTGGGGAATTTGAAATCTTTATCTACGTGCCTTATCTATAAGCTTTAATTTTGCAGTGAGAAAAGACGTGCCTAGGTACCTGAGTTCTCACTCAGTTCATAATGTTGACAGGATGTAGCGCGCTGATTGTTACGACATTGTGACCGACGGTGGCGCCGTTGTTAGAACAGGTCCCACACTAACCCATAAAATGAATACATTGGCCAGACGTCTAGGTATTTATTAGCCTATGGTACTATTCACAAATATGTACTAAAGTTTGAAAGATGTGGAAATGTTTCTGTAGAGTTAGAAGCTAGGGGCGGTGAGTAATAATATTTTTTATTGTCAAAACAAAGTATTCAAAAATAATAATTATGTCTCAGGAAATCGACAGATAGTTGAGCGCACAGAAGAACTCGTTTGATGGTAAATATGAACCCGACATGCAATTTCAGCCAAATTTCTACTGACGTAGATTTATGTAAATCGCGGATATGGGATATACTCAAGAAGTAGGTACAAATATCATCCCTATAAGGCACAGTGTCATCAAGAGATTTTTGCTGTTGACGAAGAAAGCAGGAGTGCATTCTGTAATGAAATGCAAGTGCGTGCTAACAATAATCGTCGCTTTCTGTCATCAAGTTGCTTCACAGACAAATGTACTTTTACACTGAATAATGAACCAAATTTTCAAAACATGCGATATTGGGCTTAGGCAAACCCTAGAGTTAATATTTCTACCAGAACTCAGTACACTCAGAAAATTAATATCTGGGCTGGGATTGTTAATAACAATATTATTGGTCCATTTGAAATTGAGGGAAATTTAAATTCAGCAATGCATTTCGACTTATTAGTAACTAAGGTAGGAACTGCATTGGAAGAAGTGGCAATAGAAAATCAGGAGATCTGGTTCCAACAAGACGGCTGCCAAGCGCATTTTGGCTTAGGTGTTAGAAATTTTTTAAATGATTAATTTCCAAATCGTTGGCTTGGTAGAGGTGGTGCTATACATTGGCCAGCTAGATCTCCTGATTTAGCACCTTGCGACTTTTTCTTGTGGGGCCACCTTAATAGCAAGATTTACAAAAAACGCCACCCAGATATTAATGCTTTGAGAGAAACAATAGTTGCTGAGTGCACGTTAATTACTGAGAGGCAGTTGGCCAATGCAAGAAATGCTTTTCATAACAGATTGGGGTATTGCTTATATCAAAACGGGGGGTTATTTGAATATTTATTATACTTTATCTATCTTTATTATTGTTTTTTTCGTAGGGTTTATAATAAATACTATTTAAACTATTAATTACTTTAATGTTTATTGATGTAGTATATAAGTAATGGCAAAATACCTATAAATCGAATGCAGAATGTTAATTGCCCATATTCGACTTTTGAGAGTGGGCACCCGGTATACTAAAATATAAGTATTCTGTTTATGAATTCTGCCTACTCTACGGGTAAAAACTTAGAAAGGATATACATGGAAAAATCAATTACATTGCTCGATTAAGTACGACATTATACTATTAGCATCGAAAGTTAAGACAAAATTAAGTAATTTTCTTCAGCTTCAGCTGCACTAGCATTCCCGTTGTAATGGCTATATACAAAATGCATTTCTGCATATTCACGTGTATGTAGAAAAATAATCCATCATTACCACACTCAGAAAACAACAATAATTCAAGCTTGAAACACCTTCTGTCATAACAAATTAGCATTTGTTTGACTTATTTCCTATTATCACTTGATTTAACCGAACAGTGATACAAACAAAGAAATCCTCTGTAACTAGATAACGATTGGAAATAAGAGATGGGTTTATTAACATTTTTGCTACGTGTAGCATTCCACATCACACTCTTAAGTTTGGACCACACCTTCTGAATCACCCTATATGTTACATATCTATTTAATTGCCTACTTTTTGATATGGACCGAATGTTTGTAAAACGCTAGTTGGCGGGCAATCAATTTTAATATTCCATCAGTTAAGTATTAGTATGGTATTTTATTTATCTTCTTCTTCTTCTTCTTCTTCTCTAATCCTTAGTGCCCTTTCGGGCGTCTGATGGCGGTCTCCAGTCCTGTACCCATTTTTTCCATCTTTTCCTGTCCCTCGCTATTGTTTTCATTTCCTCCATTGTCAGTCTCCTTTCTGCCCCTATTTCTTTGATTTGTTCCATCCATTTTCTTCTGGGTCTGCCTATTTGTTTTTTGATTGGTTTTTCCACTTCTATTTTGTTTATCAAACAACATCAAATATTCTCAAGAGGCGCTTTCGTGTAGCGGCGATGGTATATTTGTTTGTATAAGTTATAAAAGCCATAGGACCTTTGTTATATCGTGTTTATCGCCACGTTATTAAACAGCTATTAAATCGTATAATGACATGATAATGAACTTTGTCGGCAAACTCTAGAACGAACAATTTATTTCAATTTAATTCGAAGCGAAATTTCATCTAGAAAAATTATGAATAAATATTGCACTTCTTCTTGCAATGTCATACTCAAATCGAGTGTAGGCGGCAACATGCATTAAAATCCGCGTGTTCGCTGTAGTACGGAAATGTGCTCTCCGAGGTAGTTTGGGGTTGTTTATCACGCGGTTGAACCACCATATTGTTATTTAAAAACAATAAAGACATGTCAAACCCTAAATTATAAACTCACAAGTCAACAATAAGCACTCAAAAAAGTGTTTCTATTTTTTTGAACGCTAAGCACGGTTAATAATAAACTGCTCGCGATTATTAAGCACTCTGAAAAAATGCTTTAAAGCCACGAGCACTAAGCACTTTTTGCAAACTTTAATAGAGTATCTATTGAGGCTAGAACTTCGTTGAATTTAAGTGTTATTTATAACAAAAGAATAAAGACCAACAAAAACGACATAGAAAAAGGGTGGCACAATATGCCGAATGCATTGTATATTTAATATAAACTTACTTACAACTACTAGAATATTCTTAAAAAGTCTAATTTTTCGCAAAATTAGTCATAGAGCAATGATGGATTTGTGGACCAAAATATATGATTTAGTCCATTATACTTAAGTGAAATGTTGCTGTAGATTACATACAGGGTGTCAAAGTGGAAATTATTTATTCGTCTTTTTTTCATAACTCGGTAATGCCTATTCTATTCTGATTTTCACCAAATTTGGTAGGACGTTATTTTTTATGGGACGAAATAATTTATCACATCATGTTTTGAGGTAGAGGACACCGTGTGAGCTATACACTTGATGAGGAATTATTTAGTTATTATTTTAGACGTAACATTTAGGAATTTCTGAATAAATAAGTAGATAATATGATACAGGTATTATTTTTACGTGAAATTAGTATGATTGTGCTTGTAATGTAATATAACATATATGAATTTGTCAATCCCAACGGATTTCGAGGAAACCATCTTTAATATTTGTGTTCACACCCAATTTAGAAAAAAATATGTCTCTATTTTGAAAAAAGTTATGAATGAAAACAATTTATCTTAAAAATTTTCCTATCGCATTGCATGAGATGTAAATTACATTTGACGTAATTATATATTTTTTGTCATAATATCATCTTCTTCAAAATTGGCTTTCCTTAAAGTTCTATTTTCAAAATTGGGTGTGTGTGTTCAAATATTTAACTGCGTTTCAGTATACAAATGCCATGTAAAACTGATGCCTTGCTCACCAAACTTTTAAAGTGCTTGCGAGCCATAAAGTGCTCGGGAGCTTTTCGAGTGCTCGCAAGCACTTTTCGGGATAACTAAGTGGTAAGCCCTTTCCTGAAATGCTCGAAGCACTAAGCACCGATTTTAAGAAGTGTTCGTGAGTACAGTTCTCCCGAGCACGAAAGTGCTTAGAGTGCATAGATCAGCACTAATCACAGTGCTTACGAACAGTTCTGGTACAACTACCCATTAATTTCAGCGTTTATAATGGAAACTTCAGGTCCCGCTTCTGTTAACGTAAAGTTTGGGGAACGAAAAAGTTGAAACGGGTGGAAAGTATATAGAGTTATTATATAGATATGTAACGTGTCTTAGATTTTGTTTTTTGTTTACTATTGTTCTACAATAGTCTGGTATATTCTACGTTTTGTGCTCTCTTGCTCCACCATAAACCATTTAGTTGCTGTATAGGTTTTCGTCCCTAGTTCATTCTGTTTTCTATATTACGCTCACACTTTGGGTAGTTATTAAATATGGATCCAAGCTCTCGAGATGGATGCCCTAAGAAGAAGCTGCAAAGTATCAAGACTGGAACATATTGCCAACAGAATTATCACGAAAAGAATGGAAGGATAAGAATATATAGTACATAGAATAGAGAAGAAAAGACTAGTGTGGTATGGACATCTGAACCGCATGGAAGAAATTAGATGACCACAGAAAATTCGGAAATGGTTCCCTGCCGCTAGAAGGAAGAGAGACCTCGAAGAATCTGGGGGTAAGCAGTGCAAAAGGTAATGTCAAGTAGGTAGTTATCCCAGGAAGACACTTAAAACAGAAAACTTTG
>JABXWE010051414.1:0-14834 GCA_014611495.1 Limonius californicus | reverse complement strand
ACGTGTTCTTTATACTATTTTTTCTATTGAGGAAGTTTAAGAGTATTTTAAAAAAATTTATGTAGAAAATTTTACGTCAAATCGATTACTAGGGAGTTTTTATAAATACTTATGGCAGCACTGACAGGTGGCTGAAACTGACATTTCAAATTCAAATCGAACTACCAACATCGTAAAAAAACAAACTAAAAACAGTACGATTATAGGCCTCCTTAACGTACTGTTTTTAAGCTAAAACAGTGCGCTTAGAACGGCTTTATAAAACCGAAATAGAAAAATATGTTTTCAGCATTCTACTCATATGTACAATAATATATGTGGAAATGAGTCGTGTCTAATCATGTTTTTAAAATGTAGATTTAATCAATACTTTGAATTAGAGTGTATAATCTTACAATATTAAAACAATAGTTATGAAAATTATTTTATTAGATTCGAATCAAAAGACCATGAGGCTTCTCATTTTATATAAATTAGAAAAATAACTTTATTGTTGCCTATAAAGCCCGGTAGTCATAAACTCGAATATGTCGTCCTGTAAAGTGTAATCCTTTCGACAATTATTAGTTTCGGATCGAATAGACATAAATTATTATTGGGATTATAATGTGTGCGGGTTTGCATCCAACCATCTTTATCTTGCTTGGACTAGTTTAGATCAATTACTTTTTTATCGTTTGTTGGGTTAGCTTTAAAAGTATCTCTTTATACTCGTTTATGACAATCTTATAATCTTCTTCTTCTTTAGCCGTTAAATCCGTTAGATTATAGCCCCCGTCAATAATATTAATGAACTTTATTCGTCAATGATTATTTCGCGGTTGATTACACCGCATATCACTTTTCACTATCACTTTATATGTTTCTGTGCTTTTTTATAATTTCCACTATCTTCTTTCACTCTTTTCTTTTCATACACTTTGCTCTCCACTCTGTTAGTTCCGTTTTCGCAAAATCTACCATTAGACTGTCTACCCATATTATTCTCGGACTCCCTCTTCTTCTGGCCTCCAATCCGTTACCTTTCTGAGCAGTCTTGTCTGTGTCTTATGCGCCCAAACCATCTAATTCTTTGTCCTTTAATGTATCTGATGATAGCTTTCTCATTTACCTCCAGTTTTATTTCCTGGCTAATCCTGCCTTCTGTTCTGTTTGGATACAATATTCTCCTCTCGAATATCCTTAATTCTTCTTGAGATTATAGTACTTATTATATTGCCGTACTGAATCTACCTGAACTGCTTACTTGAGCCGTTACTCAGGGAAGTAACTTTTACTTGCATTTTTTAGAGTCGTCACTGAGCTGCCTTCAAGGTTATATTTTTAGAATCCCTGATAATAGATGCCCTTTCTATAATATGTCTTTATTAGATGTAGGGCATTGAGTAGAAGCGTAGAACATTTTCAATTGGTATATTTTTCTTATTTATATCTTTCTTTCTTTCTTTATCATGCTCCTCGTTTGTACCGCTTGCGCAGTGTCGAGGCGTGTTGTGTGTGAATGTTTAATAAGTTTAAATTTAAATTGTAGCGTGAACAACAAGGTGTTGCATACGATAATCAAAATTTTCAGTTATGTAATTATCAGAATGGGGAACGTATGTAAAGAAAGATGTTCTGTAAAATTTGAATGGATATAAATGTTGATTATCGTACACAGGAGCCTGTTTATGTAGTTACAATTTTGAGCTTAAACTTATTAGAATCGGGCGATCATTGAGAAAGATGAAATCTGAAAAATTCCTGTTATTTAGTCCATCTGGCACAACACGAACATCATTTAGAATTAATGGATATCTGCTAAAAAGGAGATTTTGTATATTTTATACTATTTTCGCTCCATAAGAGTATCACAACAGGAAAATATACGTGAAAAATGTTAAGATTACGTAAAATAAAAAATTAATGGGACGTAATTGAAGTAAATCTGTTCTCGACTAACGATAATTTGCATAGCAATCAGGAAAGGTGTTAAAACACGTTGTTACAACAGAACCTATGTGATATGCAAAAATTTTTTAATTACATACAAAGTTACATCAAATTACAGCCTCGAACACATATTTAGATTGCCAGCGGTGCATTAAGCAAATTTAAACGTGATTATATTTAATTTGATCTTATAATCCTGTAATTTATACACCTGCGAAATCGACGTCCTTAATGAAGCTAATTTGTGTCGCTGCATTAATTCTATAATACTAAAAAGAGAAAACGTAATTTTAACTTTGATTTACCACAAACATTAAGTAGTACTTTGTTGCAGATACACCATCACATGCTGCTTGGTGATCTTCCTCATATCCATGTGCTCAGCTTCGTCTCAGTCGGACCCACAACCATCCCAATCAACACATACTGTAAAGAATCACGAATTACTGGCAAAACTTGGTCTGTCCCGAGTTCGAGCCCCAAACAGCCATCACAGGAAGCGTTTGGCGATCGAATCCCGTCATCACAGCCGATCTGATGACTCCCACATGTTCATCGTCAAACTTCCACCAAACCCGTACTACTACGTCCACAACAGACCCAACCATATACTCGAGCACAGCAAACATATACCGGTTGGATTCAAAAGCAATGGGAAGCCCGCAAAAATCTATCACTGGAATATCCCGGTGCTCAAGAAGTACTCGTCCCATAAAAGCAAGTCCAGAATAAGCGATACCAACATCATCGATGTCCAGAACCCAAAAATGTGGAACGAGGTATTGGATAAGCCCGGGAAGATAAGGAAGAGTCCACATAAACCATCCTACTACGTTCCTGCTAAGCCCAAGAAATCCTCTTTTTATAAATACTTTCCTGGAAATGGCAAACCCCAATCGTTCTACGTCATCGAGAAAAGCAAGAAAGCCCATTATCATCGATTACTGCCGTGATCTGTGCGTGGAAATGCCGATACCTCGTTAAAAAGACTTGTGCAATACTACACATGACTGAAGAAAGACTTTTTACCCCCCTTCATGTATGAGGTGACATCAAAAAATTTTTTTACAAGTATTTGTAGCTTTACCGTTTTATAATGTAATCGGATACTTTTTGATCTCGCCCCGTATTTGTAAAATGCGTACTTAATTCATTTCATTCACACATTTGTATAATTGAGCACAAAATCTTCAAACGCCAATAATTGTAGAACCTCAACTATAAACGACAACAGTATTTATTATTTATACACTTTTCGACTTTTGTATTAAACCTTGTTATAATAAAGCGATGTTCTTAATTTGTCGAATTATTGATCAAACATCCCTCTAAGGCCCCGGTTAATAATCGAAGTCAGCGAATTCCACGACCTTCG
Organism: Limonius californicus; assembly: GCA_014611495.1. Classification (NCBI taxonomy): domain Eukaryota; kingdom Metazoa; phylum Arthropoda; class Insecta; order Coleoptera; family Elateridae; genus Limonius; species Limonius californicus. The sequence goes on along the minus strand of JABXWE010051414.1, from coordinate 11,527 downwards.
CTGATTCCGTCGCATACAATATTGAGTTTTAGAAATGTCAACTACAATTCTTACGTCGATCCCCGTTCTTCAGCCTCGATTGGTTTACGGATTGCGGACCGACATCAAAGGAAATGGGATTTTTCTCAGCGACGAAGAAATACTGTACCCCGTCGGTGGCCTCTTGAGCATCAACAACTTTACCCAAAAACGGCAGCGGTATGTAAAGCTTCCCGATAAAGGTCTAAATGTGACCGAAATCTTAGTCAGTCCCAATCTGTAAGTTACTACTTCAGTGATTTACCATGGCTAAAAGGATAATTCCTAGGAAATTATTCGCCGTGGCGGAAAGAGGGGAAAGGCCCTCTATATACCTCTATGATGCCACAACCTTGAAGAAGAAGCGGCAGTTGCAGGTTCCAACAGATAGAGAAATGAGCGCGACAGGTTTTGTCACCATGCAGTTTACTTTCGATTCCAAAAACCTTCTGACGGTAAGTGGCGATCCAGATTGGACCATGTACGTATTCAGGTGCGATAAAGGAAAGTTGGAAAGCACAACCAAAGGAAATAACTTGAATGGGACCGGAACCGTGAATGAGGTGACCTGGAGGGAAACGTTTCGAAGTCCATTTTAAATGTTTGAAACTTTCAGATAGCTTGCAATCCGAACGATACTAATTTGATAGCTTTGGTGGGGATGCAAGTTTTCAAAATAATGGCTTGTTCTGATAGCCTTTGGAGGCAATACGGTTTTAGCAAATCGGACAATTTAAATTTAACTTGCGCGGCTTGGATGTCGCAAGACCGTTTGATGGCAGGAAGCGCGGATGGAAAGTTTATGATCTTCGAGAGCGGCGACTTAAAAGCAATTTATTGGGTTGGCGATTTGCCGATTTTGTATCTAAAGCAAAAGGAAAAAGATGAGTAAGTTAAGGAATTTTCTTTCTAATTTTTCATTTATGATACGTTTCGGATTTTTAGATTACAAGCTAGCTCTCAGACCAATATCAGTGAACCCAGCGGTGGTAGCATTCACTTTGGGGAAGATTACGAACTTCGCTCGCTGGTTGTTTTTCCCAAAGGTTTTGCCTTTGCTTACCTTAACGGTACTGTACATCTTTACGAAAAGGAAACGCCGGTGAAATATAGGAAACGGAACATATTTAAAGTTCCCAATCGCAACATTGTTCGGGAAGAAACTGACGCTGAATACATCATGAATGAAGTCAACTCGTTGAGCATCAATCCTTCCGAAGACAGGCTCATGGTGACTTGCAAGCAAAACCAACTGTATGTAGTTAAATTATGGGGCCAAGAAAACGTATCAACGGCTCAGGATATTTTCTTCCAAGAATTGGGCCCTTCGCTCCATCACGGATCTATCGGGGGCTTGGACGTATGCGCGTGGAAACCGATTTTCATTACGTCAGGGGAATGGGATCGAACACTGCGGGTGTGGAATTACGAAACGGAAACCATAGAGCTCATCAAGCACTTTCAAGAAGACATCCACGGATTGGCGTTACACCCCAGTGGGTTGTACACTGTCGTTGGGTTTTCTGACAAACTTAGATTCCTCACCATTATGATAGACGATTTTGTCACCACCAGAGAGTTTCCAATTAGAAACTGTCGGGAGGTTTCTTTCAGTACCATGGGACAATTTTTCGCAGCCACTAATGGGAATCTTATACAAGTTTACTGTACCATCACGTTCGAAAACTTATTCAACTTGAAGGGCCACAACGGAAAGGTTTGGATTTATTTCAAATAATTTAGTTTGTTAACTTAAGCACTTTAGTTAGAGGAGTTGTTTCGAAGAAGCGGAAGATTATCAGATGGCAAAATCATTTCTTCCCCACTTCATATTGTGCACGATGTTTTATAATTATCATTTAAATGATTTAATTTGTCAGTTTTACAGGTCCCGTTGATCGTTTCATATACTACTCAAAAGTAAACAGTTGTTGTAAGCCCTACCGACTGCACCACACTTCAATGATACCTTTTAATTAATATTACCTTGTAACTTTTTAGTTAATTTATTACAATTTATATCCAAAAAGTCAATTCAGTACAGTTATCTGTGCGCCCCGAGTTTTAGAAATCAATTTACATAAATTGAAAATTACAGTATGAATGAAACGGGCTAAGGTAATGTATGCTAAAATGCACAGCTACCTGCGTCTGTAGAATTTTTTCATGGACCCATAGTACTGTAAGAACTTTTTCAACGTTGAGTTATTCAATTACCTTAATGACGCTCATACATGATATATCCTCTTTGAATAATTACCGTATACACGAGACAACACAATGCCGGTCACATTACTACAAAATAATATACTACCTTTGCTGATGGCAACTAAAGAACTCAGACAGCGTCTCAAATCGATGCTTGCAGAACAACTTTGTATTAAAGAACAGGTCCAGCACATAATTTATAATTTACAAACCACTTCTAGATACGGGACATGTCTTGGACTCGCGACGATTACAAGATGACCTCCTGCGGTAGCGAAGGTGCTGTGTATGAATGGGATATAATAACAAGCAAGAGGACGTCAGAGACCATATTAAAGTCGTGCGCATTTTCGGGAATTAAAATCACTAAAGATGGAAAATCCAACTACGCAATCGGATCTGATGGTTACCTTAGGGAACTGGTAGCTTCTAACATACACAGGGAAGTCATGATTTGTGAAAAAGGAGTGGAAGTTCTTACCCTTAGTAATTCCGATCAGATGATCTACGTTTCCGGAAACGACGGCGTGATCTATTCTGTGAAGCTGCCTCTTTTAGACAACGCAGAATATCTGGAGTTTGCTGGACACTGCACCACCATTGAAAGAGTACGAAATTAATTACATACTATACTTTACCATTTTAAAAATGTTCTTTCTGTAGATGGCCATATCGTACGACGATAAATATTTGATAAGTTGCTCTACAGATGGTGTTATATGCGTCTGGAGATTGTTAAATACGGAGGGGAAATCGGTAAAAGTTGACAAAGATTTCTTACCATCGACGGATATTTTAATTACTCGCGAAGACCTGGAGGAAAAATTGGAAACCATCAAGGATTTGCAACAGAGAATGCACGAGTTGATGACAGAGTTTTCGTACCAGATGAGAAATATGGAAGTAATACACTCCATAAAAATAAAGGAAGTTCATGAAGGTTACTGCACTGCTATTGAAGATCTGAAGGAGAAAAATGAGGTACGCATGCTGATATCAAAATTACTAGGTACCATCACACATTACCATTTTCCATAATTCTATATCACTATACGGTACATCCGTACCACTAACTGAACCATATCTATTGGTATCATCACACTATAACCTCTTCTAGCGTTATTATAATGCCATCTCCTACTTGTTTTAGACATTGGAAGCGGATCATGCCCAGGAGCTCAGTAACATGAACGTAGAGATGAACAATGTCAAACAAGCCCATGACGAATTTGTTCAAAAACTGGAGATCAGTTATAACGACAAACTTATCGTGGAGTATGACAAGTATCTCCGGCTTGAGGATAAAATGGCAAATATGAGAACGCGATATGAAAACGAACTTGAAGAGTTACGGGAAGCGAAGAAGGACTCCGAAGAAAGTATCACTAATGATTTTATTCAAAAACTTCACGAGAAAGAAGTTCAAGTTGAAGAGGTAAGTGGAAAATGTACATAAGTTCTTCTTTTAGTAATCTTTACTTATTTTCAGTTGTTAGAAGAAGCAAAATCAAAAACCAAAGAGCACGAGTTGGTTAAACAACAAATTGAAGATGATGCAGACCGCGAAATATACGAGCAGAAAACGTCTCACGAAAAGGAATTAAAAGAAGAGCAAGACAACAATGTTCGTTTGCGTGGTGAGACCGGAATAATAAGAAAGAAGCTGTTGGGGGCCCAAAAAGAAATAGACGAACTAAAGCATTCAGTATATGTTTTGCAAAATGAGCACATAAAATTCAAAGGTGTCATTGTCGGTTTGGAAAAAGACATCGCAGACCTGAAAATCGAAATATCAGAACGCGATGCAACTATCCAAGACAAAGAAAGGCGCATTTACGAATTGAAACGCAAAAATCAAGAGTTGGAAAAGTTTAAGTTCATACTGGACTTTAAAATCAAAGAATTGAAATCCCAAATTGAGCCGCGCGATCGCCAAATCCGAGAACAAACTGAGCAAATCACCGATATGGTAAACGAATTGGAAAATCTCCAGAAAGTTATTATTAACCTTGACATACAATTGGGAGAGCTCAGAGAAAAACTCAGCGCGGCAGACAACGAGCTGAAGAGAGAAGTTCTTAAAAATAGAGTTGCTAAGGCAGCCCTTAAGACAATGAGGGTTGACTTGCATCAAGTCAGTGGGTACATTCAGGATATCCCAAAATTGACCAAGGCAGTGAAGGTATAAAATAAAGGTACAAATTAAAAAAGTTCTAATATTTTTATCCAAAGGAAATGTACCACAAATACAACGCAGATAAAGACTTCGAGCTAACACAAGCAGAAGACATCGAATCTAAAAACGAATTTATACGACAAAGAGATTTCTTGGAACGCACTGTTAAGACCCTTCAGCAACAGGTACTACTTTTGCACCTAAAGTTGAAACATTGATTTAAATTCGATTTCCGTAAAAGGTTGCCAAAAACTACTCGGCTGGTGGTGCTGACAAGATTCGCCTAGTCGAAGAAAATGCCACCCTGATAACAGAAACGAATGCCCTGAGGAAAGACCTGAAGACTGAAATCCGCCAGAATAAGTTAATGGAGTCCCTTCTAGGCTTAAGCAGCAAGTACATGTTGGCCAGACAAGCCCAGAAGCGCTTAAACGACGCTGTTATTACCAAAGAAGAAATTCACGATCAATATAAGCAGAAATTACAGGTAATTTAGTGTTTACATTAGCATGCATTTTTTCCAAACAATACCTACATCTTCAAAATGGTAACATTGAATTCTGTAAGGCAACTGAATTCAAATCGTATGCTGTTTCGCCGAACTTTCTAGATTAAAACTTAAGGATATTACGATTTTTATTTAAAACTGTGTAATGCAATACAGTAAGATTAATTAAACTTTGGAAAACTCCTTACCAGTTCATTGGACTTCCATTGATGGCATGGTGAACGACTTTAACCCAATGGTATTCCTCAGCCAAGACATTGTAGTTAATTCAAGCTCTTACTGAAGATGGCAGCTTATTTGCCGAAATACGTATTTAAATGTTTAATATATCGTGGTGTACGGGGTTTTCCAAAGTTTATATGCTTAAGTCCAATTCAACTGTCATGTTTATTTATACAGGGTGATTTGCTAGCTTCTGTACAAGGAAAAGTAGAACAAAAGTCATATAAACATAGGTCCGATTTTCTTTTGTTCGCCAGTTCTAGAGATTTCAAAATGTTTAAGCACTGAAAATGTAGTAACAGTAATTTAATACTAAACAATCTATTAACCAAGATTTGACATGACAATCGAAAAACAAAAGTTGTTTATTTGTATTATAGCTCGTTATCACTTGGTATTATCACCGTCAACTTTTAGACAACACGTTGGATTTTCTGGAAGATATTCCACTTCAGCTTTTACAAATTATGTGGTATCAGCAGGATGGGGCCCCACCTCACAGAAAAAGGCAAGTGATCCAATAGCTAAATACTTATGTTCTAAACAAGTGGATAGGTAACGCAGGTCCCATACCATGGCCACTTAGATCTTCCGATTGAAATCGTTGCGATTTTTATTTATGGGGCCACGTAAGGCAACTTGTTTATGCCGTGGAAATAAATAATCGTCATCAGTTATTGCAGATGATTCAAGATGGTGCAACTCGTATAAGAAATAATATGAATTATGAATTTATTAAGAGTGCAAGGAAGTTTGGTTCCACGAGTTATGTATTCATATATTTTGAACATTTACTGTAATTGTATAACTTGCGTTCTTTTAAAGTGTTAAATAAAAATTTTAATATCTCTGTCAATTGGGAACAAACGAAAATCGGACCTGTGTTTATGTAAAATTGCATCTACTTTTGTTTGCCAAAGTTTGTGCAGAGGCTAACAAACCACCCTGTATACTGGCGGATACATGACTTATATGTTTTCTACTGAAATTATAAAAGATTTTACTTCCGTTTTTAATACCTCATGGTGAAATCCATAATTTTAAAACTTTCTGTGTACACACATGGATGTTTGTGTTTTATACAGAACTGTTTATTTTTCATATGTTTAGGATGAAGAGAATGCTGTGTCCGCTCTAAAAGATGAAAATAATCGCCTTTTAGGTAAAATAATTGTAGATCCAGACGCACCTTCACATTCAAAGGATCAATCTGCAGATTAAGTAAATGAATAATGTAATAATATATACAATAAATTATTTAATCTCCCAAACTTGCAATAGGCATAATTTTAGGGCTTAAAGCGGGAATGGTGACTGGCCATCCGCTAGTATTAACTGAAAAGGGATTACTTTTTCTTCTTGCCAAATATAGAAATAGAAATAGATATAGAAATCATTATTTAAAAAAATAAAACAATGAGTAACCACTCGCAGAAGCAAATGCTTGTGCGGGAGCTCCTAAACATTAAGTTTTACATAATAATAATACCATAACATTTAAATTCAAATACTATACTTGTTTGCGATCTGTAAGTACACTGTTAATGGAATTACGAATTAATACTATCTCATAAAGAATACCTTAATTACTAAATATAAAATGAAAACATTGCACTAATTATAGGAACTTTTTTAATATCAGTCGAAATATATGACAACCTTCTGCATGTATCCAGGTTGTCACCTTTTTCTGAAATTTCCCAATTATCTTCATATTTCGCATTTCTTTTGGTACTATGTTGAAAAGTCGTGGTCCTTAAAAATTGACAGATTTTGTCCAATCTTCTATTCGGAGCGTTTTATTTCATTAATCTCCATAGCTTTACTTCTTATTAAATGTTGTTCGATTGTTTTCTAATTCGGCGCTGTGTTTGTATTGATGGATTATTAGATTTTTGCTATATATTGTTCCTACGTCAAAAATGTTTGTTTCTTGATGTAATAATTCAGTAGTATATCGGTTTTCGTTATTGTATATAATTTTTATTAATCGTTTTTGAATGGTTTCTATTGTTTTTTTGAGATTCGTAGCTGCAGATACCCAAGCGATGATTCCATACTGAATTAATGAATCTACTAAAGGATAGTAGATTGGACGAAGATTTTTTTAATTCCAATTGTTGTATATCCGTGTTGAGGTTTGAATCCCCCGCCAATAGTTAGTTACAAACCTCAGCAATAGAGTTTAGTTTTAAATTAAAAGGACCAGGTTCAGCACTGTTAATATTTCCGTTCATGTGTATAACGAATTACTTATAAATGTACTCTCGAATTTACCTGTATTATTAGTTATAAATAAATGTCGTTCGTTCGAACACGTAAGTACGTGTTGTTTAATAAAAGACAATACAAAACACCAATATTTGCTTTAATACTTTAAATTTGAAGAGGACACATCTTAATTTTTTTCTGAGGTTTCCGGTTTGCACGTTCCATCTTAGGCGACGATCAACATGTACTCCTGGGTATTTTATAGTGCTTATTTGGTCTATGGTGATGGTATCTTGCCCCTGGCTAGATACTTGCAAATTGCTGAAAGGCGGGAGATTGTAATTATGACATGGGAAATGTACATATATACTTTGTTTTACTGTAGTTGACAGAGAGCAGTTTCTTGTTAAACCATTCTCCAATTATCTTTAAATCTGCTTCAGCTTTTCGCTTGAGTGTTGTCCACTTAGTATCTTTATAGAAAATTGCAGTATCATCTGCAAATGCATAGATCTTGCCAACGATTTTGGGTTGGTGTATTAAATCAAGTAGTCAATTTATGTACACTGTAAAGAGTACAGGACCAAGAACTGTTCCTTGTAGAACACCGCATTCAATTGTTATATAATATATAATAGGTACTTTACGTATTGATTTCTGTTTTCCAGATATGTTTTAATTCGTTTATTGGCGCGACCTCGGCTACCAATACTATTTAAGATTTGCACTAGTTCGATGTGGTTTACCGTGTCAGAGGCTTTGGCTAGTTCAACAAAAACGCATAGGCTTGGCCTGCTCTCATCTAAGGCTGCCTGAATTTCACTTTATTTCAACAACAGCATCCTGTGTAGATTTACCATTTTGAAAACCAAATTGGTTCTTTGCTATAAGATTGAATTTCTTTATAAATTTGGTTAGTCTTGCATTTACAACTTTTTCTAATACTTTTGCCAGGTTCTATATTAGTGAAATGGGTCTGTAATTTATGGGAAGTTCCTTGTCAAACAAGAAACAGAAAACGGAAATGAGGAAGAAGAAAACAGCATAACAGAGGAAGAGATTCAGATAGCCTTCAGAAATACACGAAATGAAAAAAGCGTCAGGAGAAGACAATATCGCTCCAGAACAACTCAAGAAAGGAGGAGAAAGAATAGTCAAATAGCTGAAAGATATCTTCCAGCAAGCATGAGCAACAGAACAGACACTGACTGTTTGGGAAAGAAATATAATAGTGCCCATATATAAGAAGGGAGCAACAACAAACTGTGAGAATTACAGGGCAATATGCCTATCTCCAGTAGCGCTAAAAATCTACTCGAAAATAATAGAAAAAAGGTTATGAAATGTAATTGAAGATAAGCTAGAAGAGGAACAAGCGGATTTCCGCTGGTAAACAAACACAAGATCATATATACACGATTAGACAGACAACAGAGAAGATGCTGGTCAAGAACAGAGAGATACCTATACCTAGCATTTCTAGACCTTAAGGTGGCGTTTGATCAAGTGCCAAGAGAGCACATATGGAGGGCACCGGAAGAACTACAAACAAACCCAAAGCTTATAAGAGTGATCGAAAATAAAAACAAAAAAGTGGTGGGAGTAGTAAGGATAGACGGACAAAAATCACAAGAATTTAGCATAGATAGAGGGGTTAAACAACGTGACAGTTTGAGCCCACTGTTGTTTGTGGTTTACATGAACAAACAGCATAATTAAAAAATGTAAAGAAGAAATCAGAAGGAGAACAAGACTAGGGTACCATAACCTAAATCCCATAATGACCCAAGATCTAATTTACGCAGATGATATACTAATAATGGCAGGAAATCCAAGACGACTGCAAGAAAATATTTGCATATGGAAAAACAACCTAGAACATAAAGGTTGTAACGGTATTTTCGCCTAGGTTGTCCGCAACCCATTTCACTCTAGCTTCCCTCACTCCTTGATAACATTTTGAACTACTACGCATGTTTGATTTAGTTAAACAGGATTTCCGGTGATTGATTCTCTGCGTCTGACAGAAAACGAACGTGTCGTTGAATTGGTTTTCCTGTTAAAGTGTTTCACTTGGAGTTTATCTCAATTTTCTGAAAAAATCATAGTTTATAACGTGATCATTAGTTGATTGTGAGATTACGTTATTGACAGTTATTGTCACTATACTCGACGTTTCGTTCCTTTTATGATCTTTTGTCGTGTCAATCGTAGTTACCGATTGGTGAGTTTTTCCTTTGTCTTTTAAGTTATAGCTGTCCTAACTTTTCCTTGTATTCGAATTTAGACAACTTGGGGACGGCGAGATTCGTCGGAAGATTTTGTGCTTGCAGTGGTGATATCGGCTGTTTGCGAGAACTAACATTCGAATTCCATCCAGCCGCCGCAGTGAAAACACGTGCCGGACTCGAGGCTGTCTTAGGAATTTCCAGTCCAGATTAACCAGGGAAGTGCAGGTTTCACAGCGATTTTTTTATTCTCTTATCTACGCTGTAATCCTTGAAAGGCCTTTCACGAATAGAGTGTAGGACGCGGTTTGAGGGCGCTTGTTTGGGTAGTGAAACGCAGTATTTTTACTGCAGCTCAAAGTCAGGTATTTTTGGGGCTGTATTGAGTGATTGCACTGTCAGTTGTGTACCGATACAGGTTACAATTATAATTATATATATTATTGTTGCAAACTTGGGTTATATATATACATACTACACATTTATTTTTTTTGCTGATATTAAATATTGTTGCTGCAATTGGGCTTGTTATTTATTGTTTCCTATTGTTGTGTTCTGTAGTAACGAATTAAGTAAGTAATAAACTGTGGGTACGACTAACCAATCGACATCTGCGTAAATGGTAGTGTATTTTTTTATTAGTCGTTGGCGCCCTTTTTCCAGGTAATTAACGTGAAGTTAATTAATATATTTATTCGAGATAAGCAGAGAACCGCCCATCTTCGATTGAGGTTCCGGGAGGCTATCATTAACCCATTATTTACTTACTTAGTGTGGAGTATTATCATCAGGCGTCACAAGGTATGAAGATAAACGTAGGAAAACGCAAAATAGTGCACATTACGAGAGAAGAAAAAGAGAAGCAAGAGTACCCATTACATTAGAAGAAAAACCACTGGAGTATGTGGAAACGTACGAATATTTAGGAGTGGTAATAAACAAGAATGGAAGAATAGACGAAGAAAATAAGAACAAAATAAGGACAGCAAATAGGATATAGGCAAATAAACAAAACAGTGATTGGCAAAGAAGAACTAAGCACAAAAGCAAAACTGCACCTGTATAAAACAATATTCCTCCTCACACTACTACTCTACGGATCAGAATCCTGGGCACTGCTGGATAAACACCGATCCAAAATAACAGCAACGGAAATGAAATACCTGCGAAGAGTGCTGGCCTAGACAACGAGGGATAGAATAAGAAATAGAAACATAAGAGACGATTTAGACCAACAACCAGCAAACAGTGAAATAGAAATGAAACAATTGAAGTGGTACGGACATCTAATCCGCATGGATAACACAAGCTACCCCAAAAAATCTATCAAATGAAAGCAGAAGGAAGAAGAACCAGAGGTAGACCCCGAGTCCAATAGGAAGACAAGATCAAGGTGGCGGTAAGGGACAGAAACAGAAACATCGAGGAAGTCGGGAGAATGGCGCGAGACTGCAACATCTATAAGAGATGGATAGAGGACCCAACGCCTTAGGGCATACATGGGAAATACAAAAAGAAGAAGAATTGCAAGTGGAGATGCTATAATTTGTGCTGCTTATTTTAGTACCTCTGCTGTTATATTATCAATTCCCGAGGCTTTTCCTACTTTAAATTCTTTAATAAGTACATAAGTGATATTATCTCGGTTTTATCTGTTGGTATTAAGTGCATTGTTTCACAGCTGATGATTTCATTAAAGGCTATTATGAAGGGCTTGTTAGTGTTGATAAATATATGGTCAGTTGTTGTATTTCTAGCATGCTCTGTTACACTATAATACAAGTACCTAGCTAGTTCAAGTATGTGCATTTATTAATTCATTATTACGGAACTCTTACAGCCATCTTGGTCCACTGTAAGCTTCACTGTCAGTGTTGTCAACTTATATCTTACATACATCACAAATACATAATTTGGAATTTTTTGTATTCTGGTAAAATCATTGATATGTGATAT
>JABXWE010051413.1:0-12500 GCA_014611495.1 Limonius californicus | reverse complement strand
TTTAGAGGTATCAAATCCAGGTAAGACCCTCATTTGGAAAAACTCAAAGTGGTTAGGTACGTCTTGGTTTAAACAGATGTAGTACAAAAAAGACTATACCATAGTAATTCCGTTGTGGAAATATTATTCTTAAGAGTATTTGTTCGCTGAAAATAAATAATTTATGACTATTTTTAAATATAAGATTATTTTTCAAGCGTTCAGATTAGAAGCTAAACTACTGTGATTCCTAATTCTTAAAACTATCTTAGATAGTTTGTTATCTTTTGAAAACCTAAGGATTCAGAATGCTGCATCCAAGATATCAAATTTAAAGCTTGGATGTGTATCTGGAAATTCTGAAGCTCATTAGGAATAGGAATGGCTTGGATTAAAGAGTTATAGTATATAAAATTCCATTCTGCAACTAACAATATATCATTGCTAGTACTGGTTACGTTATTTACTCTTCTTCCAAGGTCTATTCTTAGGGAACAGATTTGTAATGAAAATTCAAAAATTGTTGAATTTTAGAAAGTTGTGTTATTACCCCAAAGACGTTAAGCTTACAAGGTAATTTATTTTTATTATAGCTCTTGATCCCAATTCTTATAACTGTGTCCTAGTTATTTTAAGATGTCTGTATGGTCGGTTGCAGTTGCTTTATAAAACTTAAAGGATTCGGAAAGCTGCATCTAAAATATCAGATCTACTGGTCGAAACCTTGATTGGATATTCTGAAGGTCATTAGAAATAGGAATGATTTGCTCTAAGAAGGTAAAATATATTATTCTGCGTCTATCAGTATATCATTGCCAATACTGGTTACGTTATATTTGATACATTCAAGGAATATTTTAGGGTAAAGTTTTTGCGTTATGAAAATTTAACAAGTGTTGAATTTTAGGAAGTTGACTAATCTATCTTCTCGAAGACGTGAAGTTTAGGAGGTAAATGATTGTACAATTTTGGATTACTAATATTTACAACTGTAACCCAGACAGTTTGTTGTAATTGCATATCTTAATGAGTTGCCCTTTAAAAACTAAGGATTCAGAAAATTGCATCCAATTTGTCAAATCTAAAGGTTGGACCCTTATTTGGATATTCTCAAGGTCATTAGGAATAGGAATGGTTTGAAGAGGTATAGCATAATAATACTATTTTGCGACTATCAATACGTCATTGCTACTGCTGCTATGTCTGTTCTTAAGGAATAGGTTTCATAATAAAATTTCAAAACTGTTGAATTTTAGAAAGTCAACTAGCAGATAACCTCAAAGATGTTAAGCTTACACGTTAAATCATTTTATAACTCTCGATTCCTAATTTTTATCATAATTGTATCTTAGACAGTTTGCCTGATTAGTTGGTTGGAGTTGTCTTGTAAAACTTTAAGGATTCAGAAAGCTGCATCCAAGATACCAGACCTAAGAGTCAGATCCTTAGCAGGAAATTATCAAGGTTATTAGAAATAGGAATGGCTTGGCCTAAGAAGTTACAGTATACATACAGGGTGATTCAAAAGATGTGGTCCAAATTTAAGGGTGTGATGTGGGATGCTACAGGAAGCAAAAACTGTTAATAAACCCATGTCTTATTTCCAACCGTTATCTAGTTACAGAGGATTTCTTTGTTTTTATCATTAGTTATGTTCGTTTGATTTTGCCGCTTCATATGAATTAAAGTCTTATTTTAATTGTCGCTCTTAAGTCGATTACTATTTTATTATTTCCAAAGGTTAATTTATGGGAGGCCACTTTTTATGAACTCCATAAGGGAACGCTGTCATGTATGTTTAGCCTTTAGCGCCGATCGAAAACAGTTCTTAGAATCCTTTGTCTGTAGAATGGCCCGGAAGTACCAATGGAATATTTTGTTCTATAGTTCTTGCAACATATTTCGTAATATGATATAATATTCCAGCTGCTAGATATCTTCGTTCGTTTTTTTCGGGAGTCGACTCAAGATCTTCGTTCGACCCGGTTACTCGTTAAGATCTCAGCGCCGACGACAAACACGACAAAAGTCTGTCTAAACTTCTGAAGGGGAACACATGTGGGTTTGATCCGGAGTTGTCGGCAGCGCCTCTGCTAAATTAAGTTACCATATCGTTTTTTTTTCTTCGCCCGGGGGCAGAATGTTTCTCGACTTGTATCGGATTAAAAATATTAGCAGAGAGTTAACCGGATTATAGTGAATTTAGTGACATTGTCCCTCGACCTATGTCAAATTACAGCCTTCAACCCCGTAACTTCCTGCACTAAGTCGTTGCAAGTGATAATCCCGTACAGCGGCGGATATTTTGTTCCTGAAGTTCCCGTCTTTTTCCGAAGAAAATATTGGCCCGTAACGTTGTCACCGTGGTAATCCAGGCTTCAGGGGCGTGCCTGCGATTTTTGTCTGCTTCTCCAGAACCTAAGAACACCCCAAATTGTGCTTCTCTCTACGTCCTACGTTATTGTGTTGTGAAAACTTGTACCGAGATTCATTTGACTGGTTTAAAGTGCTGAACCTTTTGTTTTTATGCAATGCAAAGCGACCTTCAGTCGCCAATTGCTATTAGTTATTGCTCGTAAAGTGTAAGTAATTTCTGTAAACTCGAACGTCACAGGTTGCGCAGATCTGTGTGTTTAGTAGCTCTTTGTTTAAACGTTTCAACTCCCTCTGTGTTCAACTTGGAAGAAATAACGTGGACAATAATACTGACGTTATTGACGCAGTCCAGTAACACCTATCGACGAGTACTGGAAGAATGTCTAGGTAATTAGGTATTACCCAGTCGACAGTTTAGCGTAGATTAAATACAAACAGCTTATATCCCTACCATATACAACATGTACAAAATCTACATCATGGTGATAATTTGAGGCGCCTACAGTCTTGTGAATGGTTGGTAGATGCTACCGCAAACAATCCAGAATTTTTAAGTCAAATTCTTTGGACGGATGAATCGCATTTCACACGGAACGGTATCAATAACTGCATAATATGCATCACTGGGATTTCGAAAACCCTCATTCTACATCCACAACTGCTTTTCAACAACGTTTCGGTGTTAACGTTTGGGCAGGTATTGTAGGCGATCATGTTAGCGGACCTTATGTATTAACACATCGGTTTAATGGTGCCATGTATTTAGACTTCTTAGATAATACCGAAGAGGTTAAATCTAGAAAAACTGAAAGAACCAATAACGAAAGAACAAATCAAAAATAAACTGAATGAAAGACTGGCAGAAACCAAAACAAACTAATAACGAAAGAACAAATCAAAAATAAACTGAATGAAAGACTGGCAGAAACCAAAAAACAAATAATGGCAGACAGCACAGAAGAGATCGAAAATATATGGCATATTATTAAAAGTATCTTTAATACCACTCAAAATGAATTAATAGACACAAACACAGTTAAAAAGAAGAATCCTTGGATAACCCCGGAAATATTTAATCTGATGGAGGAACAGAGATTAAACAAGAACAAAAATATTGATAGATACAAACAATTACAAAGTACTATTCAATGTAAAATAAGGAAAGCAAAGGAAGAATGGATGGTAAAAAGATATAGGGAGGAAGCAGTAGGAAAACAGGATAATTTCAATTTGCACAAACTAATCAAGCAAACTTGCGGAAAATTCGGCAAGGCGAGACAATACCATAATAAACTCGGAAAATCAACTCATCACAACAACAGAATAACATAAAGAAACCTGGGAAGATTTTTTGGAAAAGAAATTTAAGAATGACAGAAGTGACGAAGTTCGTCTAAGACCCAAAGAACACGGACCCGACATATTAAAATCAGAAGTGATCAGAGCACTCAAAACAATGAAACATGGGAAGGCTGCAGGCCTCGATGATACCCATAATGAATTTCTAAAATTGGTAGAGGAGAAACACATTGATCTGCTAATGAACTTTTTCAACCAGATATACAAGACAACGGTTGTGCCCAACGACTGGCTGCAATCAGTTTTCATTACCATCCCCAAAACATCAAATGCCAACAAATGTCACCAATTCCGACTCATAAGTTTTATAAGCAACATGCTAAAACTATTCTTGAACATACTACAACAAAGAATATATAGAAAATGCGAAGCAGATCTAGATGATGCTCAGTTTGGCTTCCGTCAAGGAATGGGAACACGACAAAAGTGCACAGACCAACAGAAAACTGTGTACGTTTGTTTTATAGACTTGCAGACCGCCTTTTACAATGTGAAGCACGACAACTTAATCAAACTACTCCAGGACAAAAGGCTAGACGCAGAAGACATCAACTTTCTGAAGACGCTGTATTGGAATCAAGCGTTAACAGTTAGAATAAATGACGAAAACACAAAACCTATTCCAATAAAGAAAGGAGTCCGACAAGGATGTATCATGTCACCGATGCTATTCAACATATACTCGGATGAGATCTTCGACAAAGCACTTCAGAATACAAAGGAAGGCATCAAAGTCAACGGCAAACTCATAAACAACCTACGATTAGTAGATGCTATAACAGCAGAAGGAGAAATCATGGGCCTGAAAATAAACACATACAAAACAAAGACCATGGTTTTCAGCAAGAATTCGAATGAATAAATTAACCTAAATATATAATGGTCATCGCATTAAAAAAGTCCACATATTCAGATATCTTAGAAGCTGGGTGAAGGGAAACATGGGCCCTGATCTAGAGATACGTACGAGAATAGAAACGGCTAGAACAGCTTTTATTAATATGAAGAAACTGCTAACCAACCGAGGCTTAAACTTGGCAGTGAGTTACAGATTTGTCAAGTGCTATGTTTACTCAACTCTGTTATACGGGGCGGAAACATGGACCATGAAGAAAAACAAAGAGAAGCGTTCGAACTCTGGGTTCTCAGACGAATGATGCGGATATCATGGACAGAACACATCACCAACCAGGAGGTTCTCAGAAGAGCCGATAGAGACAGCGAACTAATTAGAGAAATAAACAAGCGAAAAACCTCCTACCTCCAACTCCTCATGGAAGGGATAATTGAAGGCAGAAGAGGCATAGGAAGAAGGTAGTGCTCTTGGCTGAAGAATATCAGGGATTGGACTGGGTTCGGTATCCACTCCCTAATCAGAACAGCGAAAATCAAGCAAGATTTTGCCAAAGTTGTTGCCAACCTTCAATAGTGAAAAAGACACCCGTAAGAAGAAGAAGAAGAAGAGATAGTACCTTACCGGAACTATTAGAAGATGTGCCTCTTGATGTGCGATGGTCAAAGTGGTACCAACATGATGGGACACCGTTGCACAATTCACGGCAGGTTAGAGATTGACTAAATCATAACTTCCCACAACGCTGGATTGGAGGAGGAGGTCCAGCAGCTTGGCCAGTTCGTTCCCCTGATATTACTCCACCAGATTTTTACTTGTGGGGTGTATTAAAGGAGAAAGTTTATGCAACGGAAATTCAAAACAAGGATGACTTGGTTAATAGAATAAATGAAGTTGTTACGGATATTTGAAGGGATCCTCAACAGTTGAGGAATGTTTGAGATTCCCTACGTCGACGTTGTCAACTTTGTATACAAGTACAGGGTGGACATTTTGAACATTTGTGATTACTTTTAATTTTTCTTGTACTTGTATATTTTGTTTATTAAAAATAAAAATGTTGTTATAAATAGAAAACAATTGTGAATCGGAGATGAGTTTATTGGCTTTTTTTACTTATCTTAACATCACCAATTACACCTTAACGTTTGGACCATACCTTCCGATTCACCCTGTATACTATACTGCATCTATCAGTATATAATTGGCAATACTGGTTACCTTATCTCCTCTACTTCAGTACAGTTGAGTGATCTATTTCCTCAAAAACGTTAATTATTGTAGGTACAGCTTCTGAATTCTAATTTTTGAACTGCATTGTAGACAGTTTGTTGAAGATGTCTGTATTATATTTTTTGAGGCTTTCGCGGTTTCTTGACTTGTCAAGATTACAATTTACTTTCGGCTTAGACCGCGTCGTCATTTGGGAACAACACCCAGCGTTATCAGGTAAGCACCGACCTGTAGCTCGTCTGCCTTTACAAGCATTTGCTCCAGAAGTTTGACCAATATTTATTCGTATGCCTTGCCTGCCTAAACAGGGCCGCATGCTTAGATTATTTAAACCTTGGGGCGAATAAGGATGTGATCTTAATGTATTTTGTTTGCCAGGACAATAATACTTAATCGGCTTACGCCTGCTAGCTGTTTGTGAACCCATACAATCTAACGTTTCGCAAGATATTGCAGCTTGCATCTTCATACTGAAGAGAACACTGTTCAGTGTTTAGTGTTCAGTGACTTCTAGAGCAAATGCTTCTAAAGGCAGACAAGATACAGGTCGGCCCTTAGCTGATAATGCTGGGTGTAGTTCCCACATGACGACGCGGTCTAAGCCGAAAGTAAATTGTAATAGATGTCTGTTGTCTGTATTATTGATTGTGTATTGTTCTAAGTAGGTTCTTAAAAACTTGGGATTCAGGAAGCTGATCTAATATATCAGATTTTAAGGTTGAAACCATATCTTAAAGTTTTTAAGGTCATTGGGAGTAGGGAGCAGCTTGGTTCAAAAAGTTAAAGCATAAAATAATACTACTCGGCGACTAATCAGTATATGTATCTCACTTGTCTTTTAAGGAAAACTTAGGATTCAGAAAGCTGCAACCAAGGTATCAGATTAAAGGTTGAACACTAACCTGGAAATTCATAAGGTCTTTAGGAATGGGAATGGTTTGATTTAGAAAATTATAGCATAATAATATTATTCTGCATTTAGCAGTATACCCTTGCTAGTATTGGTTATGTTATCGCTTCTACTTCCAGCAACGACCGCCGAAATTTCACTACAGCCACTGATTATTTCTACATAGCGTTTATTACATTATACAGCATTGATTATGCCTGTATAACATGGATATTCTAACTAGAGTCATCATTCTATTAGTTTCTTATTCCTTATAGCGTTTTTTTTCTCTACTGCACTGATTATTCTACATAGCGTTTATAACTATTATACAGCATTGATTATGCCCTGTATAACATTGATATTTCCTATCTAAGTTTATCATTCCTATATAGAGTTCATTATTTTCTATGATAAGCGTTTATTATTTCTAGATAGCATTGGATTATTCTATCTAACGTTTCTATTCCTATATAGCGTTTTATTTTTCACTGTAGTACTGATTGTTTCTATATAGCGTTTGTTATGTATATTAGCATTGATTATTGCTGTCTAACATTTCTTATTATATATAAGTTTATTATTTATATTAGCATGATTATGCCTTGTATAACATGATTATTTCTATCTAGAGTTATATCATTCGTATTAGTTCTTATTCCTATATAGCGTTATTATTTCTCTACAGCACTGAATTATTTCTACATAGCTTTATTATTTCTATACAGGCATTGTTATTCCTCGGTAACGTTTCTTACCTATTCCTGCATAGTGTTTACCTTTCACTATATGTAGCACTGATTGTTTCTATATAGCGTTTATTATTTCTATATAGTATTGATTATTCCTATCTAGCGCTTCTTATTCCATGGTTTTTACATAGCGTTTACTATTTCTAAATAGCATTCATTATGCATTTATCTTTCTCTGTAGCACCGATTATTTCTTTATAGTGTTGACTGTTTCTATCTAGAATTTATTGTTTTTATATGACGTTTCTTACTTCTGTACAGAATGCATATTTATCATTCGTATTTAATTTAATCTCAGACAGCTGTTTTTTGTAGTGGATATATTTTTTTATTAATTGTCAACGGGAACTTCGGTTTTCATCCCAACCTACAAACTAAGATACAACAAACACCCCCAGAAAAATAAGAATTGTTTTCTCCAGCGGGAAATTAGTAGCGCATAGCTTCAAAATGAAAAGTTCTTAGTTTCTGCCAGTACAAGTATAAAATAACTTAGAATTGACTTTTCAGAATAATAATTTGTGATGGAAACATTAAAATATAATCTTAAAAATAATGTGAAAATTCAATAACTCGATTCTTTCCAGTTACCTTTGCAAAACAAATCTATTTCCTTATATAGAAAACCGCACATATTTATTTTAGACTGGTGATGTATGTGTATATTGCTATAAACGATTAATTATTTTTTCTGTAGGCAAAAAAATCGAAAAATCCGGGCGGAATCATCAAGAATTCGCTGATATCTACTTCATTATAAACGGACTTGTATGTGTACCTGTGACTACTTTTATATCATCCTCTGTACGAATAATAAATTGATTATTTTATGGAATAACTGATGTTCTCTAACAATTTGAAAACAAAAACGCTGTTCATCTCGTAAACCTCACACGTGTGCGACACCCTTTATGTGTAATATCTTTCTTTATTCAACCTACTACTAGTTCTCTTAAATGTATTTTTCTATGACTACTCTTGTAAGAATTAGAAAGTATAAAATATGTTAGAATGGTCCACGTTGTATACTTCTACTGAGTTGGTAGATACGCGGAAAATAATATCAGGAAGTCGTAGAAGGTGTTTTCATGTTGATTAAATCAAGTTACCTTATAAGGTAAGCACCAGAATTATTAGTACATACATTTTCCTTTTATTTGTATTTTTTACGTTTGAACAATTTTGTTGTTAATTTTTTTCTATGATGCAAAAATGTGTACCAGCACATACCAGCGAGATAACCAAAAGAAATCGTGCATAAAAACTAACAGCTTATTACATAAAACATTCGTGGCCATTTATCAATACGCTGTTAGTGGGTGGTGCCTTGCCGAGTTAAATTAGGGCAGCTAATAAATAAAACGTTTATCGCCAAGGGATTACTACGTGGAGTATTGTTAAAGTGGGTTATAGATTATACAAGGCATTATTGTGATTAGATAATTTCACTTAATAGGCGGTTGGGTTTCAATATCGAATGATTGAAACAAATAACCACTTATCAAGACTTAACGTATTAATTTATAAGTCGAGTATTGTTGGTACAAAAACAATGTCGAGTGGCGCAGGCAGATACTTTAAAGAACAAATACATATGGAAAGATTTCAATACACTACAGTTCCAAAACTAATATATTAAAATATAAAAAATTTTTATTCAGTAATTTAGGATTAATTTTTCACTCAAGTTGACTCCCAAGTTGCCCTTTAAAACAAACAAATCCTCTTTTATAGACATATTGTAAGGGCTTGGATTATACCTTCCTCCGTTTTCCTAAAACTTCTCACAGTTATGTTAACAGCATTCTTATATCAGGGATTATTTCTTTCTCCCACAGGGCTTGTACACCAAATGTCACGAAGCTTTAATAAAACAACTTAAAGGTATTCACGATATTTGTATCCAGTACTCATATCGTGCACCAAAACTAATATCTTCTATCGGAATTCATGAATAAAACAACAGATTTTAACGGTATAATACGAGCGGGTCGTTTTTTACGACTCCGTTGCGTATGACACTTCTGTTTTATATAAAGGATAAGAAATAGACGTGGATGGCAGGGAGCCGACGCTGCCCTATAAAAAGACAATTCGAGATTCTCGTTCAGGCATTTACCGTTTTTATCCCCGAATCTCAGATTTTATCCGCTCAAGGTTTAATGTAGCGTGACGAACAGCAAGCAGTACGTCAAATATTAATGTGAAAGATTCAGAAGAGCGACATGGCACCAAACACGTAGGGGTGCATCTATTTAACGCTTCCTCGACTTTACCGGTTACCATTACAGATTATCGTAATCTGAGTTTCAGAAAATAATATCGTTTTAAGACGTAAGAAAATGGTTTTCACGTAAGCGTGTATTTTCGCAATAACAGTCGGAAAGCACGTTTCTACTAAATAACGGTGACCTTTTAATACACGACGTCTTCATACCATACTAAAAACACGGTTATTTATTCCGGCTTTATAAAACTCTACGGGAAATATATAAAGAAATCCACAGTAATGTGTAGAAGGGAGACTTCCCTCATCAAAAATATTGATTTCCATGTGCTAAAAAACGGGCGACGAAAAACCAATTTCTGCTATCTGTTTGTGACTTCTCTAAAAAGACGAGCATTCAGAGTTTTTATTGCTCGGAAAACCTGTTTGAATGAGCTTTTGAGCAGCTTTAAAAGTTTCTAAAAGTGTCCTTCTAGAGCTTAGATATTTCGGTTGAAGAGCGTTCCGGAGAACTAACCCGGGCAAACTTCCAAAACTAAGGCCAATTTTGTTCCGACAAGACATTAATTAACAATAACATGCTTGATGAGGCGGAAATTTGTCTCAAACGACTAACGAGATTATCACTAACACCACTTCCTTTTTGTAGGTACTATTTCTTTCGGGTTTCTCTTCACAAGCCCTTTACGCAATCTTCACCGGCTCAATGACTCGGTTGCTCAAAGTGTAGTGTGAAGCCTCGTATTAGACCGTTACAAGAAAATACAAGTTTTAGGGTCAGCAGAGGGATATGACCAAAAAATACTTGATGATTTTAAAAAGGGATTGGTGTGGTTGTAACTCAGTTACTTAGGTTTAACTTAACACATGACGTTTATGTCCACGTTTGAATATATATACTGAATTTCATATAAAAAGATTATTTGGATAATTTTTGGAAGGAAGTGTAGGCGGCATTAGTAGTTCTGGCATTATTAGCGCAAGGAATTGCTTGTAAACAGCTGTAATATATCAAGTCAGTCTGTCAAGTAGCTGTTGGTATACAGTTGAACAAATAAAAGTATCTGCGTGTGAAAGATACTTCAGATACTTCCGTCGTTTTCGATTGTGTCTCAATAGGCTACTGAAGAGAACCCAAAAGTGCAAAAATGCCAGAAACCATGAAAAAATCCATGATATGATTTTGTAAAAATGCAGATTAAGGGTTTCTGCTAAACTTATAGGCATCTCGTGTGAATGTGCATTTCATATGTTAACTAACAACTTGATATGGACAAGGTATATTCAAAATGGGTGTCACGTTTATAAAACCAAATTCTAATGGCAACTTCACAACAATTTTAAAAAGAACATTGTGTCCTTGGATTCTTAACAACTGATATAAACCAATCTATAGGAAAATTTTTCAAGAGTTTTACAAAGAATTGTAAAACTTGGCTTCACCACTATTGATTTATTGATTTTCATTGAGCGAGATCTAGGACTCAACTAATACATTAATGGAGATATTAGAAGACGATAGATGGACGAAGATGGTCATGCAGTGGAGGCCTAGACAAGGAAAAAGATCTCAAGGAAGACCTCCCATGAGATGAATCGACAACATTAAGAGGGTGGTCTACAACTGGATACAAAAGGTGCGAAATAAACAAGAATGGCATTCACTGGGAGAGGTTTACATCCGAAATTAATTGATCTAAGCGATGCTAATGATGATGAATACATTAATCAAAATGATGGAAACATCGCGAGACTGCACCACCGAAGAAGTCAATGATTGAAGTCTTCTGGAAACGGAGAATCATCAACTTTCTGTAACATTAGACGAATATCGCTGATTATCTTTCACAGGGTTCAGCAATAAAGGGAGAGGCGTACATAAACATTTCTGGCGAATTAGACTTAAATATTCGTAAAACGACCAGAGTGGATGAAGAAAAAGTAATTTTACAACTAGACAATACATCGCTTCCTTCGCCTACTTCAACTAAATAAAACACGATTTCTTGTGTCAGTTTAAACTTATTTGTATGATTTATTCTACTTCGATTTTCATTTCCGGAAAAAAAAAACGGTGGTAGGAGATTTTCGTAAAATGAAGAAGTTACAGAAGCAGATGGAGAATATTTGGAAACCGTCAGAAATAGAAGCTTCGTTGGTACAGATAAGAATTATATTAAAAATAACTTAAAAACTATATATAAAACGTTTTTCTATTTAATTCCAAAAACACTCACTGGTGTGCCCCACATAAAATCTGTAGGAACTCCATCTTGCTAGTTTCTCTTATTTATATAGTAACTGATTTACAACACCACTATACCTTTTCCTGCACCATTTCATTTTTCAGATATCACATCTATAAATCCTAGGTGAAACTACGTATGGAAGTGAGAAATAATGGTTTCTAGATTACAACGGAAACAAATAGGCTTTGTCCCAAGAACTGTAACAATTCTTCGTGGCACCGTACAAGACTAGGGCCAATGCATTCCGTTTAAAATCGCAATAAAAGGTTTAGCCTTTTGAAATATTGTTCTCAACCGTTCATCCTCTTTCCGTTCAAATAAAAGTATATGCCGCTCCCTAAACCTCTAAAACTAACCCCGTATGTCTGTCTATTCAGCGAAGTGGCTTTTAACAGATTCTCCAAAGCAGCAGATTACCATTCTCAACAAGATCCGAGCTCATAGAGCACCTGCATAAAACCTAACGAGGTAGCGGAGGAAGGAGTTGCCATTAAGTAGACATCAAAAGTTGGGAGCATGTAAAACAGCGCGACTTTAATGATACTGTTACCGGCATCACTTTGGGCGAACATCGACGCGTACA
>JABXWE010051412.1:0-15839 GCA_014611495.1 Limonius californicus | reverse complement strand
AAGCTGGAAGATGTCTGATAATAGTGCGCGTAATTCTGCGTCTGTTTTCCATTCGTCCAGGCTGTTAAGGAAGACCAAATCCAGTCTACGTGTAGGTAAAGCTTAACTTATTTTTATCAATTGTTTATAGGCTTATAGATCTATTGATAATAAACAGGGTATTTCAAAATTGTACCCATATTTTCCAAAATAATTCAATTCGCCGATATTCATAGTATTACATACAAGGCATGAAACTGGAATAAGTAACAGCACGGGGTATTTCAAAATTGCACCGATTTTCCCCAGAATATATTTTAATCCACTACACCGACATTGCTGGTGATACGTACGTAAAAGCGACTACTCTATAATTTTTGTGATTGGGGCTAAAATTAGATTTTAGGTACTGCACCACACTCTGAAATGTATGAACAATATTTGTAAGAAATCCGTTTGAATAAAGTTTGTAACTACTTAGTCACTCCATTGTTATTTCCTCTAGGATTCCTACGATTTCATCCCGGTGGATAATGTTCGATTATATTTCATTTGTATGTTTCTATAGAGTTGGAATCGTGCCAACAGAGGTAATACAAGGGACTACATGGAAGTGAAGAAGAGAACAACGCAGATAAATAAGGTAGGTCCCACGGCGTTGGAAGGCGTTCCAAGGACGCAAGACTTCTCTATGTGAGTGTTTTTTTACTGTTCGAGCGTATAAACCATTTTTTGGGGGAAGGTTTGGTGATATTTGTCGATACCCCTAAACAGCTATGTTAGGAAACCAACGCATTAAATTAAAATATTTTTAGTAAGTTACTTTACTTAGGCCCGCGTCTTGTTATATTATAATAGTTGTAGCAGTAGGCTTTTTAATGTTTTTTTAATACTTAAACATGCCGTCTATAAGAAAAAGATGATAAAATTTTCAAAAAATCGGTTATCCTCTTCTTTTTTACTTACACCGTGTACCTACTTTTAGTTGAAGAATGATCTACAACTATAATTAAATTTCAAAATTTGAATATTTTTTATAAGACAAGTGAACAAAAGATTTTTTTTTATAAAATATATAATATAAAGAAAATTGACAAAATAATTTGTATTGTTGAGAGGGAAATATCGTTTGTGAAATCAAAAAACAAATTTTTTCCGTATAAAGTATATCTACAGACAATAATTACTATTCATTAATAAATATTTTTGTTTGTAGTTCTATAAATATATATTATACCTAAAATCATACTTTTGCCCCGTTGAAATATATTTCTTCTCTTTGTGAACATAAATTCTCAATTAGTTGTTCACTTTCTAACAAAACGCTATCATTAGAATTGGGAGAAAAATTTTTATGCGCTGATGAATCTTGATCTGCAGTAGCATTGTCAGAATCAGGAATATAATCTACAACTACAACACAATCGCCTACCTACGATAGTGACACATTTTTACCCCAATTTCAAAATTATTAGCACTAAAAATCTAATCAACAGACATTTCTTTAAAATTGTTCTGATTAATTTACTCCTAAAAAATAAATATTGTTTGCATTAACAGAAATCTCCAAATGCATCTCGCTGTTGAAATTATTTATAAGTTGCCACAGAAATAATGTAGACTTGTCAATGGATCGCAAATACGCCCATTTTGTATCTATCCCAGCTCAAGGTTGAGCTTACAATCAGATTCGTGATATTGCTCAATATAGGTTTCGTACTCAGACTTAGATTTAATATCATAGATCTCATATTTTTGCTAGAAAAACAAGCATATAATGTAATATTGTTGGTACAGTACGCGTACCATAAAATAGCTACTGGAATCGCGATACTTTAACTTTTCGGAAATTTTTTAATGCATGTGAAGTACCTACAGCATTACTTAAATAGTCCTCAAAATAATAACCTACGATTGCAAATATCAAACTAATAATTCATGATTTATTAAATTAAGTTTTCAAAATACAAATCAGTAGAAATATCGAGAAATGTGCTTGTCTTTTGTAAAAAATATTAAATTTCAATAAACACATACACGCCGAACAGTAAGTTGAGCTTAGGTCAAACTGAATTAAAGCATCAACTTATTCATTTTGACTTAAAGTTTACTTGCGTAGAATATAAAAAAGTGGATGCCAAATCAAATTCTAGATTAAATAATGCATAAACAAAGCGTGAAACGAAGTTTACTTAAAATGGTTTATTTTAAATAATACGTTTTTTAGATTAACAATTTTAATTTAAGGATTTTTCTCTTAACAACAAAACTAATCAACCATTGTTGCGAAAACTCATCCGGTGATTTATCGGGCTAATTATAATTTAACTTTCAACTTTCATTACGCCGTTTACACTTGCAATAATAAGTATTCACTGAACAGAATTTGACGTCATATAACAACCACCGTTGCCAAATTTCGGACATCACAACATATAGGGTACATAAAAGAAGTGACTTAACAATTATTATATCAAGTATAAAAATCGATAGTGGCGCCAGCGACATATACCCGAACTAAGTGTCAAAATGAAAAGGTATAACCACTGCCTAGTCACTTCCATCATTTTTTTCGGATTTGAGCCCTACGTGACCTCTAGTGACCAAATATGCTTAAACAAAACAATACATAACTCACTTCCGAAATCGAAAGTGACAACGAATGTTAAGTACCTACTTTGAAAGTTACATAATACCCTTCATCAATAAATATATATATATATATATATATATATATATAAGCCGGGGATGGCTCAGTGGTAGAGAGCCAAGCTTTGGATGTAATAGTCCAAACGCTTCCCGGTTCGAATCTCTCCAGGGTCGGAAATTTTTCTAATTCCCTGGGTGGTCGGTACTGGGGCTCGGTCTCTATTTGTCATTGGGGATCAAATTAATGGCACCCCTCGGATTACGGTCGCATTAGAGAAGTAACAAGATCTATACACGAAATAATACACAACATACCAGCAGGTTAAGCATGGTTACGCACCAATACACAACTATTCGCCTTCAACTTGGATTACGACTCCTGAGAGTTTTAGTAGTTCGACTCCGACAAAATTAAATCCTAAGACATTTTATGGTGTGTGAAAAAAAAAGAACTGTTATTGTGTGTAGTTAGTTTTGTTTGTTTACTGTCTACTGCGGCAACGGACCACGTCACGGTTTTTATTTATATAAAATTTAAACATGCACTCGGAGTCGAAGTCGGTATATTTTTTTCCGACTCCACTGGCCAGAAATTCCTTCTATACTCCAACCCCACGTCTCGGACTCCGACTACACAGCCCTGTTGCCAACAGTGGAGTTTTGTTTTGTTTTTATCGGGTGAGATCTAGGTTGCCATTTTTCAAGCGCCTCTTTGCATTGTAGGCACTATTAGCTTATTGTACGCCCAATTTTGCCCAATTCTGGCGTTGTACCAGCAGGAATTTTTAAGTTATCACACATTGCAGTGATACGGCATCCACACTTCTCTTCCAACAGAATTCCCACGTTCATATTATAAAATTCTGGGCGTGTCGACAGAACCCATAAAAAACCAACTTTATTAACTTTATTTCCAATTATTTTTTATTAACAAGAAAACATTACAATTACATATAAGAAATGTACATACTACATATCTAATAAAATAATTTTTCACACACCTTTTGCAAACATAACTCTAATATTTTAAAATAACAATGTGCAGCAAAATTAATCTTGTCTAAATCTAACACTAAGAATCGAAACTAGCATTACATAAAAATTTGTAATTCGTTTAGTTTGTTATAAGGAACCGTTTTACAAAATCAGCAAGACCATATACAGAAGTGTTTTCGGAAGACTTGCCGAACAGAGTCCGAATTATACAAAATAATTACATACATTTTATTATGTGTACTTAAGAACTAGTGAGGAAAAACCTTGGAACGTTATAAATTTAACACAAAACATTCATATCTACTATCACTCCTGCGTACGGTCCTGAGATCAATAAAAAAAAAACTAAATTTTTATACAAAGCATTTACAATTTGACTGGCAAAAGTCCCGTTGTCTTCTTACAAATAAACAGGATGGCAAAAACGAGGTAGGTTGAAGAATTACACTAGTCCATGGTGGTTTCTGAAACCTACGGAAAAGAAAATTATTGATATTATTCCAACATCTATCCAAAAATTGCTATCAGATGTACTAAGTTCGTCTGAGTTGCATTTGTAAATCAGTTTTAAACGGAAATGGTCGGTATTTGTAAATTACAATAAGAAAAACTATTTCCGGACTTTAAATACTCGGCCACCGTAGCTGCTAAAGGGTGCATTAATTATATTTGACCTAACCATGATATCGTTAAATGCCACTCTCTGTCAATAAGTATTTCCTATTTAATCCCTCAACCAAATACTTTCTGAAAACCATGTGTAATCTGTAACTCTGAAAATCATTTCTGTATTTTTATTATATCTGTAGGCAAAGGAATAAAAACACCTTTTATAAATTACCTACGCGAAGTTAATTGGCGATTAGACAGATTTTCCCCAAGGTTATATTTTTTTTATTGTAATTTGCATTAAAATGAATGTTTCGTAACAAAACTTGATACATTAGTAACAATAAAAATACCTTCAGATTAACCATAAAGTCCTTGACCATTGCAAAATTATTGAAGCCACTAATCATAAGCCCCCAAAATAAAGAGGAGGGACAAGAACTCGGAAGGGGCCCAACCAGAGATTGGGTTACCTATATTAACATATCTACTTTTTTTTTTTGAATAAAAACATATTCACTGCAAACTACAGAACTTCCGAGAATGAAAAGTTATTCACGTGTTTCTATTTAAGTTTTGTTTTTCTGGAGAAGGGAACGCAAGCAAGGTCTTAATCAAGTAACCTTTAGTAGGAAATCCGTATCTAGAAAACATGGTAAAAACATTCAAAATGACCTATTTTTACCTCTTATTATGGAATTAATTTTATTTAAGTGTATTTTACAGCTATAAAATTCAACGTTGAATGTTAGATAATAATTTAACTAAATGCTATATTTCCACATGCAGTGCGTTGAGAAAACGTGTTAAATATTTAAAGCCTGATAAAAAAATAAGCAGAAAAGTTTTAATCAACATGGGTTGCGAAAACAACCGTTTGCTGTACCTATATGAGTGATTTTCTGTTGCAAGTATTATTAACATTTATTACAAAAAACGAACAATTACTTATTTCATTTTCAATTTTTCGAAAAGAAGTTCGAAATGCCCTCGTTCACACCGAGGTAGACTCTATACCTGCTCAGGAGAGAACTCGGCACGCTTTCAAAAATGCTCGGCCTTGCTCGAATGGTTTGGGAGTTCTGTACGAATCGCTGACATAACTTGGTTATTGGATATTTACAAGTGCTGCGTACACTAAACTTTTTAAGTAACTTCTACGACAAAAGCTCCCCGGGAGCGTGTTTGTTTTTTACCATTAAGTATTTTGTGGTGGTAGCTCAACTGGCAAAGCGCTCGCTTTCTGAGCAAAATGTCGATTCTGACGTTCGAAACGTAAGCATTACTATGCAGATTTATAAAAATCTTGTCTGCAACCCACCACACACAATTTCCCAATCCAGTTTGCAACCGTGGGATTTTAATGCTAAAAAACCTTCTCTGGAATTTGTTTCTTTCGGATTTGACGTTAAACTGTAGGTCCCCCGTGTTTCTAGCCTAGCGCTGAGGAGTATCACGTGGCAGAAAAGAGGCGGATGCCTAACAGTGGGATAAAGAGGCTATTAATGATGATAAATTAAAAAGAGAATGAGAACTCGACTTTTCAACTTGTTTTTAATCGTACCCTTATATATTAAAAAATTTTGGCAACACCCTGTATGAATATTGTATATATTTGCTTATAAATTCGAGCTACTCCAATTTTTATTGTATATTTGCACGTCAATTTCATTGTAGCAACGTAGATCGTCACGTTAAAGAATGTTTGTAATTCATAAAAATTAAATAACTAACAACTTTATACGTACCCTGATTTAACTAAAGGGTGGTCCTCGGGGGTCAAAAGATCCAGGCGAATATGGCCAATACGTCGGGGGCGGGAAAAGTCCAGCCTGGGAATGCTGTGTTCCAGGAGGCAAAATACTGGGGATTTTGGGGGCCCCTCCAGGGCCGGTAGGGTACAAAGCAGCGCCCAGCTCGCTCTGATGGGGTTGATATTTGTGGTAGCTGGAAACCATTTCTCCTTGACCTTGAGCTTGCGCCTGGCAAGCCGCCATTAAGCCGTGGAAATCGAATTTGTAAGCGTATCGTTTTCCGTGTACTTTGGACATTATGTTTTTGTCGTAGTAATATCTGTAACAATTAATGGAAAACTATAAAGTTTACATGGCGAAAACATCAAATAAAATAACAAGAGGTACATTATGGTATTATAATTTGAACTGCTGAATTTATTCGAAACTTTCAGTGCTTTTAAGATCTTCTAGTATTTTGCAAGAAAATATATTTTTCATATCCAGTATCCTTGTAGATCGACACAAAACATAAAATGCCGTTACTGTTTTTGAAAATTCTATTTCCACATACATATAAGATTAACGAGATTCAAAATGTGTCTTATTTTGTTAAATATTAGACAACTAAAATTATAAATGTATTTTACAGTCTAATTTCCTCAAGACGAAGTTGGGTAAAATGAGACCCCGGTAGTAAGTCGTCTACAAAGTAAACGTTTGGACTGGCATTGGTTTACTGTATTGTATTTCACGCTTCCAACGGGCAAAATTTAAATATTTTTAGAATTTCTATCTAGTTTGCGTTATTTAGAAAATATTCACCTCCTTGCAAACTTAAAAAAAACGGAAACTATTGATTAGACCTTGGATAGGGGACTCATTTCTGGAATTGTCCTGCGTTAAACGTCTGAATTTGTACCAGCTTTTTTTTAATAGCCCCCAACATCCCATTGTTGGGCAAGGGTCTGCCCCATAAGGGGGGTTGTTGATCTACTCTCCCATAGTATTCAATCCTCGTGGGAGAGACCTGCTTTTAGCTGCTTAATACTTAACTTCTCAAGGTCTTACCAATCCACCTTAGATAATAAATTAATAATTTATGGTATTTGTCTGCAATGGGAACTATTGACAGGTTTTTAACTAAAACTTCAGTCGTGACGAAATATTCAGTTCTGCATTATGTTGTGAGACATCTCGGGGATTTAGGTTTAAATGCACAATATTATCTTAGGATCGACGAGTTACTATATATTTATTTGCATGTATGTATAGATTTGCACTCTGAAGTAGACGTGGCTATTTCAAAATTTTTTTAACGCTTTTTAACGGGTAGGTATAATGTATTATTTCTGTAAGTAAACATGAAATTTTAAGTTCTAGTACTATGCAAATAATTAAATAATTTGTCGTCCTAAAGGTCTTCTTCTAATCAGCTTGGATTCCATTTCTTGACATACAGAAGTATTGTATCATGGGGTGGTTCAGTGGTAAGAGAGTCCGGCTTTGGATATAATAGTCCAAACGTCCCTGTGTGGTCGGTACTCGGTCCCGGTCTCCATTGGACATTGGGGATCAAATTAATGGCACCCCTCGTGTTACGGTTTCATTAGAGGCGTAGCAAGACCAGACACGAATACATCTAACATTCGCAGAATAAGTACAATTACGCACCAACATGCTAACCCGCAGAGTCGCACCCTGTTGTACATAACACAAACTAGCTTAGCCTTGCCTCACACCAAAGCGATGGGCCTACAAGGCCCGTGAAAGTTCCATAATAATAATAATTGTATCAGTTTCTAAAGTTTTGAAGGTAAACATTTAACTGCCTTACAGAGCAATATTTTAAAATATTGATTGACGTAATGTTAAAAATTTATTTAATATCAACCAGAAAATAATAGTGTGTAAATCGTGTTTATGTACCAGTTGAAATGATAATTGAATACTAGATTTTAAAATCTACAATTCTATATATTCATACACTACAAGCTGTTCTAAAGTAAACCAGTCCTTTTTGAGAAGAATACTTTATGCGAAAATAATCACTTCAGGATATGTAGAACAATTTCCTAAAGATCTATTAGTATCTAGTCTCATGTAATAATTACAAAAACTTGAATAGTTTTGAATTTTTATGTATACCTCGTTAATGCTTTTTTTATATTTGTTGGCCATGATAGTTTGACTGTTTTGTGTAAGTAATTACGAGTTTTTATAATATAGTTTCCTCATCAACCATCTGTATTGTCAAAAGAGGAGTTTGTTTGCATTTTAAGGAATTTCGACAGTATTTTGTGGTAGTTCAGAACTAGAACATAAGAACTTACAAAATAGTCATTAACGGTTATTATGTTAATTTTAAAGTTTGTTCGTAATATGGGGGTAGGTACTTAAAAATAAGTTTTCTGGTTTTAAGCATCATATCTGTTGACGAAATAACTTAACCTTGCTACTTTTAGTTTTGACATTAGTTAAATTTGTGGTTATCTACATTTTCCACAAAAGGTGAGATATTATAAGTAGGTAAATAAGATGTTTTTATACCGTTGGCACTGATAATTTAGATAATTACTGAAAGACTTTAGTAGTGACACTTAATTAATTCAGCTTCTATTTAATTGTTATAGAACACACTGTCAGTGTTATTCGCAATTTTACTTACATCGGTAATAATACAATGACATAAAGCCAAGTATTTCTATGTAGGTATCTGTCAAACAATTTCTATAGACACAATTACATCAGCGCATATTTCTATGGTAACTATTTGGCAAATAGGTAAATATACTAAAACGTTGCAGTGTGGGACTTAAAGCTAATACAACTGATAAGTAACACTGGCTTTAATCGGTGTGAATGCCAATATAAAATATTAACAAAACTTAAGAATGTAGAACCTAAAACCACACCAACCAAATCTTTTTTAAATTAACATATACTGCCATTTTTAGTTCTCGCCAATGGCAACAAATTCCTTAATGCAATGGTTGAGTAAAAACCGTTGCTTATGATTTAGCCTCTGTATCATTCCCATTAAATTAAAGTTATCTTAAGTGCATGCTACTTCTTCCTGCCTCTCGTATCGGAGGTTGGAGATCGTTATAGCAATCTGTACTTTAGATAAGGTTGTTCGCAGTTCCGCAGAGTTTTCCCATACCATTCCTGAAAGTTCCTTAATTACAATGTTTATCTTTGTCCTACACGTTCTTAGCCCTAGATTTTTCATTGCATAATGAGTTGCATTAATCGGTATCGTTCATGTAGCGATATATGTCCTAGCTATTCCAATTTTCTCTTCTTAATGGTGTTTTTCTGTGTTTTTTTTCAGGTATTGCAGCACTTCCGCATTTATTATTCTATCAACCCATGAGATCCTTGGTATTCTACGGTGGGCCCACATTTTAAAAGCTTCTAATTTCTTACTATAATTCCTATACTACTGTAGTTTGGGTATGCGTCCAACTTTCCACGCCATATAGCAATATTTAAAATATATAGCATCTGAGTATTCTTAACTGCAGTTATAGGTTTTGATGACATAGTACTTTATTCATTTTTATGAAAGCAGATCTTCTTTGTTCTATTCTTGATTTCGCTTTTTGCTACAGTCCCACTGGCCATTTAAGGAACATCCAAGATATTTGTACGATGATACTTTTCCCAATTAATCGTTAGCTTTTATAATTCTTGGTTTAGGTGGATTTTCTTTGCTAATAACCATCAATTTTGTTTTTGTATTTGATTTCTAGGCCATAACTTGTATTTACTTCAACCACCCTGTTTATTACGACTTGCATGTATTCTTCGTTGTCAGTTAGCAAAACAATGTCGCCAACATATCTAGTGTTATTAATACTACATTCCCAAGCTGTAATTTTGGAATCTTGCCTTTTTGAAGAAGGCTAAACTGGCGGAACAAGCTACTTTAAATTTCCTGCGGAACGTAATAAATTGAGACACAACCAACCAATACACAAAAAAGATTAGTCGAGTATACAGTTACATTTTGCTACTTCATTTATCATGGAACGTACTACATCAACTTAGTTAAGAAAATCTATGTTCGAACATTGATTAACTGTAAGGATATGAATTAGAAACATATTTATCGGGGATTGATGTACCTAATTATTAAATAATTGTAAGTATTAATCCAACACAAATCCAAGCAAAATTCTAAAAATATAAGTATTTTCTAAAAAATATATTTTATATAAATTTACAGTGAAATGTATAAAAGGATGCATTCTTTTAATATATAATATATAGAAGATGTATATAAAACTAAGCAAGATGGCTTCAAAATTGGGATTATATGATTAAAATCATTTCTCTACTACACATATTTCTAAAAAATGCAGGTACCTATATTGATTTATGTTGTAAATAAAGTGAATATTGAAGAAACTATTTAATTAATTTAAGACATTAGGTACATTCTACATTCGTCCAATATAAAATATAAATAAAAAATTATAATTATTAAGTTTCTTATCTCTTGTTTGCCATTGTAAGGATTAATTAAATATGCATTAAAATAAATACATAAACCCACGAGGGGAGTTTTTATGTTATCTTATAAATTTTATTATGGCAAGTCTCTGTGACGTTTTGGAGCATATCCTCAAGTCTGATACAACTTGCTTAAGATTTGCCATTTCTGTATAGAGTAAGAGGTGCAAAAATGAGTGATTTAAAACTTGAATGCAGAAGCGTCATAAAATTTCTATCGCAAGAAGGCAATCATCCAAAGAATATCCATATCAGAATGGCGGCTGTGTATGGTAAAATAGCCCGTCCTACTTTCAAGTTAAATTTTGGTGTAAGCAATTCAAATGGGGCAGGGAGTCCATTCAAGATTACTCAAAGTGCGGTAGACCTCTTGAAGCACGAACGCAGGAGCCCATAAAGAAGATTTGGTGTTAACTGATTGCCGAGTGACAGTTTTAGTTATTGTAAGAGAAATAATTATATCAAAAACATCTGTTTTTAAAGCCTTTGATGAAGATTTGGGAGTGAGAAAGTTGTCAGCATGGTGGATTTCCAGGCTGCTCACTCCCGAACAAAATTTGTGTGGGTGACAAATTTGCGAGAATAATTTACGGTATTGTCCAAAGATGAGAACTTCTTTAAAATTGTAACTGGAGATGAGACCTAGGTACACCACTGGGATCCGCCGACGAAACAAGAGTCCATGTAATGGCTTCATAAGGACTCTCCACCACCCAAGAAGACGAAGGCGCAATGCTCAGCGAGAAAAGTGATAGCCACAGTTTTCTGGGATGCTGAAGGGATTTTATGAGTTGAGTATATATGCCAAAAAGGACTATAATAACAGGGAGTGGCTACAACGGAATAATAATCAATTTGAAAGCAGCTATAAGTACATGAGAACAGACCTCACAATTTTGCCCAGAGAACTGTACTGCACGATAACTGCAAGGTGCATAAAGCACGAATGGTTAAAGAAGCAATTGATGAATGCGGCTTTGAGGAATTACAACATCCACCGAATAGTCCCGAGCTCGCCCTGTGACTATTATGTCTTTCCAAAACTCAAAAAACACTTTTTGTCGAATATGGACTTGAAAAACTCTGTGGAGTCGTATTTTGCGGAGTTATCAAAAGAATTTTTTTTGGAAAGCATAGCTTTATTAGAAAAACGTTGGAGTAAGTGTGTAAGCGTTAATGGTTCTTATGTTGAAAAATAAAATTTTGTTCTCTAACTTGTTTCCTTCATACTTGGGTGGATAACATAAAAAACTTCCCTCGTACTAATCGTTTCCTTACTTTGTTAGAAATATATATATATTCAAAGAAAATTTTAACTTATAGGTACTCTGTATAATTTGATCACGATTTTAAATCGATTTTCTACAGTTACAAAAATATTTAATGACAGCTTTCTTTTTGATTAAAGAAAACATACTATAAATACAAGCTGGATAAATTTCATTCTACTGCTATAGGTACTGCTTGTAAGCCGAATATAAGAATCGTTTGATCATCACTCAAGATTTAGTCTTTAACTTTTGAAATGAACATTGGCACAAGCCACACCTGTTAATTTTGCTTTTTTACGCTTATTCTTTGAATTAAATACGTTTGTTTGGAATTCTGACAGAATAACTTGTTTGACTGCCGTTAAGATTATCAATGTTCTACAGAATTTGGGAGAATAGTGGCTGTGAACAATAAAAGTCGTATTTAAATTTAATTTCCACAATTTATTGCTTGCTTTTAGAGCCAAATGTCTATTGATAGTCTAAAGTTAAGTTTTAATAAATTGAGCTGTTTTGATTATGCTTATAATAAATTATAATAATTTAATTGCAAAGGCATAAAGCGAATACTAGTTTCAATCTGTGGTAACAATGAAGATTATATAATAAAAATACTTTGCTATTACAGTTAGGTACACTAATAATGCGTAAAAATAATTTCAATTTCCACTTAACCTTAATCGTAGGTACCTACTGGGTAACTTTAGATTTCGGATTATTAAGCTCAAACTCAAACATTTACATAAGCAGTAAGTGTTTGAAACTTGAAAGGTTTCCAAAATTCTGTTAGGAATAATTTTTTTCTGGTTGCAGTATATATTGCTTGAACTGTAACAGAAATTACACATGTGAGTTTAAAAAGTATAAGACTTAACAAACGTAACACATATAGGGTACTTCCAGCGTAGGGCACTAAAAAGCAACACAGCGTGTCGAAATAAGTAAAATGCTAAAAGTAAAATTCCGTAGCGACTACATTCCAAAAACATGAGGGGCCCAAATTGAACAAAAGCATACATTTCAGTTTAATTGTAATATTAACAATATTTCAAGTTTAGTATAGTAGGTACTTTCGTAAACTACTGTAATTTTGTTTTCGAATAAAAACATTAAGATTGTTTTCAATTCTAAGATTTCCGTTCCTTCGATATGTGTACATTATGCAAATGCAGTAGACAAAGTAATAGATTTTAAACTAAGTTATTGTAAGGTTGGCTTAGTTTATTCCACTAATAATATTTGAGAATAACGTCTGTAAATTAAACATTGGGAAATTGAAAGTAGTAAAAAAATAATGATTAGATTCCATCGTTTTCTTTAAATACTGCTGCCAAAAAGCACAAATTCACTTCAACAGTACAGAATACCGTGCGGTCAAAAAAAGTAGAAGTAAATTAGAAGAGACTGTGATTGTCACTTTGCCCGACCATATATTTTATAATATATAGGTAGATATTTTTTATATCCCTTTAAAAACACCTAATATTTTTATTTTATGTTAAGTTCTCTACTAGTAAATTATTACATTTATGTTTAATTATTTAATTTAATAATATAAATCCATCAACTGTAGTTTTGTAGTCTTTTATTGCGGCTTTAACTATTTTCGAAACAATGCGTAATTTGAATGGAGGTTTCGGTTAGCAACATATCTTATTTTTCAGCAGGTTTCTGGGCCACCGCGGCCGATAAAGCACTCTATTATACCGACAGCTATGCGCCAAGCCCAACGACATTAAGTATTTATTATACAGACATTTTTAACATGCGTATAATAAAACGTATACCAATTAGGTAAGTACAATAAATTGGATTTACAGGAAAGTAATGAAATAAACTACAAAGCAGGTAGAAACAAAAAGAAGATGAAAAGCACTTCAATTTCATTAAAAACTGATGAAACGTAAAAATATTTATAATCTTTGGGAAACCCCTTACCTCCATGATATTTAGAACACCTAAATACATATTTGGGCAACTAAGCTGCCGTCTTCAGTAGGAACTTGAACGTGTCTAAAGTAACTTTTACTGAAGAATACCCCTGAAGATAACATCTTCACCCGGTCAGTCCAGTGATTGGACTTCTATTGTCAAATACGTATTTAGGTGTTCTCAGTGGCAGATAAAGCTAAGAGAGGACCGGGCGCCAGACCAGGGCGCCGAATGATGGGGTGCGCCAAACCAAGTGCCCCCTTCGAGCGCGAAATCATCAATATTGCAAAAATTAATAATTACCCCCAGCACTTCTAAAAGATGATCATAAAATTCAAAAAGGTAAGATCATAAAATATGTATTAATACTGTTCATATTGAAATTATTGTTCTAATCACAAACATCGTATATAAAAAATAATGCATTTTCAATTATAACTACAAGGACCTATACAATGGATGCTCAGCGGAGGCATTAAACACTTGTCTATCAGGCTATTCTACAGCGCGCCCCAAGACCCTGCCGGATGTTTGGTAGGGCTTTTAAAAGTGTAACGTAAATCTTTGCTCCGAGGCGCTGAAATTCCTTGGATGTTCTAAATATCGTAGTGGTAAGGGATCCTCCAAAATTTTATATACCTGAACCACCGTCTCCATTCAATCCTGATATATTATATTATAAAAATAATAATTGAAGGAAAATGGAAAATATGTAGTGTGATGGACTGTGCCCGTTTTCCATTTTGATATAAGGATGCCTTCTTCGACTCACGCTTCAAATGCCTTTTGAAAACTTGTTTAAATTGTAGACGTGGACAATCTCTTCCGTTAATTAAGAGCTGGTGAAAACAATTTTTGATGAAATTCTTCACCACATTTAGCAATTATAAGAAATTGATGGGGTAATTTAGGCACAAACTAAGAATAATAATAAACATTGAATTCCGCATAGACCTTCTTCTTATTAGAGTGCCGTCTCGTAGTATCAGAGGTTGGCGATCACATTGGCATATATTTCTTTACTCACCGCAGCTCTGAATAGCGTGTTTACATGCATTTCCGTTCATGTTCTGATGTTCCTCAACCATGACATTTTTCTTTTTCCCTTTCATTATTACTTGTGCTAGATTGTATTTATCATTTTTCAGGATGTGACCCATGCAGATATTCTGTTTTTCTTCTTCTGATGACTCTAATCAGCTCTCTATCTTTTCCCATTCTTCTTAGCACTTCTGTGTTGCTTGTATGTGTTGTCCAAGAGATTTTCAGAAACCTCCTATATAGCCACATTTCAAAAGCCTCAGTTTGTTTATCGTATTTTGTTTAAGTGTCCAGGACTCCACTCCATAAAGCAACAGTGACCATACGTAGCATTTCGGCATGCGTGATCGTATCTGAATGTTTAGGTCTTACACAGCATGGTTTTCATTCGTAGAAACCTACTTCTAGCAATTTCTATTCTAGTCAAAATTTCTGTATCAGGGTTTAAGTTTGCATTTAGCCAACATCCGAGGTATTAGTATTTTTGTACTTGCTCCATTTGTCTTCCGTTTAGCTAATCTAATGTCTGTTACTAGGTCGCGTTGTTTTGATATAGGTACCTACCTAACCATTATTTTTGTTTTACTAAGATTTATCGACAAACCAATTTCTTCGCTTTTAGCGTTAATCTTATCTAATAGTCTTTGTAGATCTTCAGCGTTGTGTGCTAGTATGACTGTGTCGTCTGCATATCTGATATTGTTTATTATTTCACCGTTAACGTTAGTGCCCTCCTCCATGTCATCTAACGCTTCTTGAAAGATAAATTCGGAGTAAACATTAAACAATATCGGGGGCAGAATGTATCCCTGTCTTACCCCTCTTTTTATGTCTATTTCTTCTGTCATGAGATCTTTTGTCTTGACTGCTGCTGTTTGATTTCAGTAAAGGTTCTTAATGAGATAGATATCTCTCTGATCTAACCCAATCTTATGCATCTAATAGCTATTAGGTTCTTGTTTTTTACTTTCCCATACCTTATAGGTATAGGGTAATTCATGAAAATTTTCGAAATCGAGATTTTAACGGAAATATCCGTTTTGGGTCTCTAGGAACCCAAAAAAGTGGTTTTTAAAAAATGTCTGTCTGTGGGTGGGTACGTATGTACGTA